>JAQGAW010002347.1:0-15496 GCA_034698025.1 Phthiracarus crinitus | reverse complement strand
AAAAAATAAAATTATTTGTCTGATTTTGGATGAATATTTCCAAAATTAGTCGCGAATTCGGGTGAACAGCGCTGATAATTTTAAATTTATATGTTTTGTTGCACTAGAAGTTTGTTTTACTCGTTTATTTGTACAGTAATTTTGTCATCAGCGCTAACACATTAATCCATAGTTGAACAATGGTTGGAAGCTCTATGAGGGGTCATATCCAGAAATTTTCTATTTTTAGAGGTGATTCAAAAACGCTTCGGATTCGAACGACAACTTTTTAGCCTTCGGAACAAAATTTTTCTTAAAATTACTTTTCAATTTTTTTTCTCTTCAAAAGCCTAAACCACACCTAACGAAAAACTCGACGAATTTAAAACATAATTTTTTAAAATTTCCAATTTTTTCTCGTACTTGAATTTTCCAAATTTTGGGTGGAGTGTGGAAAACTATTCCAAATTTCTAGGCTAACCCATTGGATAGCAGCCCCTTGTATAACAATGCATTAATCTAATCATCGCAGAAATTAGAGGTTCAAAAGTTTCAAAAAAATTGTTTAAATTGATAAATAGAACAGCGATTTCTAGTTAATATGCTCATTGATTGCGAACAAAATTTAAAAACTAACGTGTAAACGGTTTCGAAAGAATACTACCGTATTAATTGACATTATACCCCACATGGGGCAAAATCTCAGGCACGACGAGGGGTGGGGTAAAATCTCAGTCTTATGCCCCATAGCAACCAGTAACTATCGAAATCAAATTTACCCCATGGGGTAAAAACTATGTACCAATAATATATTAACTATTAGCTTATGCCCCACTGTGGTAAAAACTTAAGCTTAATAATAGATATCATCAGTAAAACCACAATTAAAAATGCTGTTTACTGCTGCTTTTACCCAATTTTCGTTTAGAAGTAATTATTTTTGTTAAGTTCGAGATTTAACACCAGTGAGGGATAATCTAAGCGTTTACCCTTTATTAAGTCTGAGTTTTTACCCCAGTGAGGCATAATTTGAGCTTATACCCCATAGCAACCGGTAATTTTTCCAAATTTGTCGTGTTTTTCTAATTGCCCGGCTCGGGTATAATGTTAGGTAATACTGTAATAAAACCCATATTTACATAGTATAGAGGTTGCAGTAAAGACCATGAGCCACTATTCTTTTCTGTTACAGCGGGACATTTGTTTCCTATTGACAGAGATATTGACGAAAAATTAGTGCAGTCATTTTGTCAAAACAGGTGTACATAGGATTTCAAAAACTTTAGTTAATCCTTTTCTTTATTCTTAAACCCTAATATTCTAAATGTACGATTTTCCATATACCTATTATTTACGTTTCCTATTAAAACTTGAGGCTTTTACTTTTGCAAATTTTATTTTAATAATTGTTTTATTATCAAACTGTCTAATTCAGTTAACTAATTTTGTTGCAAATCCCAATATTGTCATAACATTAAAAAGAAAATTCCTATTCACTGAATCGTAGGCATACCTTTATCCATCAGATCTAATAGTTCCCTTAATTCTTTTGGGATGACATAATTTAATCATGCCAACAATTTTACTAATAGCTTTCTGGATTCTAACTCTAACATTCTTACCAACAAACTGTACTCGACCAATAACTAGATCATTACACATTTTATTCTATTAGGATTTTATTAGTATAAATTTTATCTATTATTGTTTATACGGCTATAGATGTGTAATCATTCATCACAATTGCTGTGCCATTTTTTATCTGACTTAAGAGATATATGGATTTGGGATTCTCCGTCCGTCTGCCTATAGACACCTTTATCTTAATTAAGGGATTTTTCCTTTTTTTTATAAAAGGATTTTCAGTTTCGTTATATTTATTAAGGCATCTTTATATTAATAAAGGGATTTTACTGACTGACTATGCCACTACTGAGCATTGTAAATTTTTTTATTTCCATTGAAATATTGCTTAATTCAAATATAAATCACAAATAATTTTAGAAGTTAGACTTCATACTATAAATGCATTACAAAAAAGTTTTCGAAGTAATACTTCAAATAAAAATATAAATAGTTCATCATAATTTATTTCTACAATACGAAAAACCATTCTTTCTGTATAATTCTTCAGCCAATTACCTAAGAATTCAATCCAAGTGTAATTCTTTTCAAATCCATGTCACTTTCTATTATCCGAGTCTTCCTCTATCTTTAAATTCATCCTTATTCGAAATCAAATAATAAATAAGATCGATACGGGCATACTATATGACTTTGCAGTTTGTTTTTTATTTAGTTTATAGTCATAATTTGCCCCACTTTTAAGACTTCTGTTGCATGATAAGGCTAAATATATATAACATTGTTCAAAAAATAAAATTATAATTTTTGTAAAAGTACTTCAGTAAATATATACTAAAATTCAGCTCATAACTCATTCATACTAAAAACAGTAAAGGTTAAGTAATTTTTTTCTCAGAAATCACAATTAATTATATTTTTAACAATTACAATGCAAGTCGAACAAGAAGATTCAAGAAGACAACGTAAGAAAGAATGGATAAGGAATTTGCGAGTTAATTGGGTCAGATCCAGTTACATGCGCAAGATATTTCGATAAACGCATTAGAGAACTATTCCGAGTTCTCGAGCATTCCAAGGGACCATTCAATGATAATCCAATAACTGACTCATAATTAAGCGTAGAGTTTAAACAATGTGGAAGTCCACACCTCCACTGTCTACTCTGGATGAAGAATACACCATTTATAGAAAAGGTGAAAACAATCAACAATGTATAGATTTTATTGACAAATACATAACAGTTTCAAGTGCACCTGAAGACAGAGAGTTGGACTTGTTAATACCTCTACAAACTCATAGACATTCGTTTTCATGTAAAAAATTCAAAGCGAACGAAACAGTATGCCGTTTTGATTTTCCACAATTACCAATACCAAACACAATGATTCTAGAACCATTATGCGAATTAGAACATCAACAAAGTTATAGCCAGAAACATTTAAATTTGAAAGCAAGTTTAAAGAACAAGGATAATTTTGGAAATTTTTCAACTTTTTTAGAACAGATTATCTTTAACTTAATATATTTTGATTTTACGATCACAACTTAAACACATTAGCGGATAATTCGATTTACATTTGAAGAACAATAGCGGATACATTGAGAAAAGAAAAAATCAAAAATCAATCGGCGATTTAATATAAAATTAGATGAACTTAACTTTTATCGCGAGCAGTGCATGCTTTTTCTTCAATGGGTTAACGACACCGATGATCTCATTAATACTGATATAAAGAAAAAGTATTAATATAACATCTCAATTATTAATACGAAAATACATTATCAATTTCACTTATGTTAAAGATTTTGAGGACAAGTTTAAAGAAATCGAGTTGATCGATATAACGGATAATGAAAATGATGAACATAATAATGAGTTTACGGTATACACAATCTATAACAATGCTCAGTATATTGGTGAGGATATTAGTAAATATTGCCGAAAATAACTATAGAAAGATTCCTAACACTAAAGTGTAAAAATGAAGAAAGTTATTTAATATTAATGAGATCACTAAACTTGAAACAACGACAATTTTGCATGGATATAATATATCGTACTAAAACAACAACCGATCAAATTTTATATATCGTTTTTGGCTGTGCTGGTGTCGGAAAATCAAAATTAATAAGCGCCTTAAATCAATCTATGCTACGTATTTACAACTCACAACTTGGTGTTAGACCTTATTCGATAAAAGTTCTAAGTGCTCCAACAGGTAAAGCTGCGTTTAACATTGGTGTAATGACTTTTCACTCAACATTTTCACTACCAGTAAATCAGTGCAAGTCTGATGTAAAATGTTTAAGTGCTAACTTGCGAAATACGTTACACTCTAAACTTGAAGATTTAAAAATGAAACGCATTTTAAATTTTAGATGAAATTTCTATGGTGAGCGTGACAATGCAAAAGCAAATTGATTTTCGTCTCAAAGAAATATTTCATACGACAGAACGTTTTGGTGGAAAATCCATAATTTGTTTCGGTGATTTTCGATACAAGATATATTCGCTTTTCAATCAGGTAGCAGTAAATACGATCAATTATTTGCAAATACACTGTGGGAACCATTCATATCTTTTGAACTAACGGAAATAATGAGACAAAAGAATAATTTACCTTTTTCGAATGCACTGAATAACTTAGCTATAGGCGCGTGCACTTCAAATGATATCGCATTATTTTAATCGTGTGAATTATGTCACTTGAAGACTCAACCACCGAGTGAAACAATACGACGGTTCAAAACAAATAATGAAGTGGATGCGCATAATCGAATAGCAATATCGCTTAACAAAAACATGGAATTTGTTACTATTGCTGAAGACATAGCAGTTGGAGACGTATCATTGTATCAGTTAAATCGTCTCTCTGTCCATCACATCTAAATAATTTTATGAATTAAAAAGAGCTTAAAAATAAAACCAAATAAAATATAACTCATATATTTTTAACACTAAAATATTTATTAAAATTGTTTGCAAAAAAATATTCATACTTTAATGTTACGTTTTCTTTACACTAATTATTAGATTTACTTATAAACATACAGATTTATAAATTATTATTTAATTTTATTTGTTAAATATGGACCGAAAACTTAACCGAATTTGCGTTGTCAATAGTCATATACAAACAAACATACATGTAGTCTTGTAAACAAATATACGCATTGTATGTTGTGTTTGTCATCCATTTTATGTGCAAAATTTGAGCAAAGATTGTTATTAAGTTAATTGATTGTCAATAATAAATAATTGATTTTAATTATGTGTGACATACGAAGAAGAGATAGTTTTGACAGATTTGGCAATGACTTGAGTGAACTAATTTTTGGCTATTTATCAATCAGTGATTGTTTTCGTTTGCAATGCGTTAACAAACAATTCAATACTAATATATTTAATAAACAATATAGACTTGTGTTAACTGATGGTATAGGTCTCAATGGTCTAAAAATTTTTTATTATCGAAACTCAATAATTAAAGAGTTGGTTATTAACTTTGGTGTTATTGAACGGAAACCAAATATAAATAATGATTTATTAGAGTATATGTTACATAAACACACTTGTCAAAAAGTTTCAGAAAATTGCATATAATATGCTATTTGCAAATAAATTGATAATAAGATTTTGTTAATTTGCTATTTAACTAAAAATCCCAAATTTGAGTGCTGCCCTCTAACGTTATTCATGGGTTGTTAAATTTTTTGTCCGCCTTTTCGTTAACGTCACAACCCTTTGTCTCAAAATACGCATAACTTGTGCGCACTTTAGTTAACGAGCGGTTGATTAGCACATGTTTTTGATTTTAAATCCGAAATTTTTGCATTAAATTGTTAGCATATTAATTGAATTGAGTGAAAGTTTCTTGCGTTTTCCATTGATTATACGATAATACACTAAACAATTAAGATTTTTGTCCGAAAATTTGGTTATTGATTAAAAATCAATAAATTGATTTCATTTCGTTTGAGGTTTCATTAATAGTAATTATGAATTTTTAGTAAACAATCAATTTTAACATTAATTTACTAATCATTTAGCAAATACGCAATTGTTTTGCGTTCAAGTGATCAGAAAAAATGGAAAGAGATTTCAATGATGTCGATGACCGTAATGAAGCCGCAAATGTGAGTCATTGTTGTTAATATGCGCTTAAAATGCGATATAATCAATGAAAATATGGTTCGCAAAGAAGTTTGCTTTAATTAAATAAAGCTTTCTTTATTTCATAATTTTTTTGCGCTTTCAATTTAAATAGTTTTTAAGTGTTTGTTAAATTAACGCCATAATAATGCTGTGTTGAATATGTCGCCATTACTTATCTACAATTTCTCTATCATTTCTCTAACACTTCTAACAAATAAGGTTTAAAGTATTAAATGTATTAAACTTGATTTTTCGGTAACTCTATTTGTTGTGTTAATATGTTTTTATTGCAATTGTATGGGTAAAAACTATTAACGGTAATTACTTTCCATGTTGTTTAAAATACATTTCTGTATATCTGTTGTGTTAATTTGTTTTTATTGCAATTTTATGGGTAAAAACAATTAACGTTTAGACTTCTGCTTAGTTATTGCTTTAACCTTTTACTAAATTTGATTACAAATTTTTTAGCCAAATCAATCAATTGATTCAGCTCTTGTGCCTTACAATGCAAACAATCAGCAACGACTATTTCTGGAAAATGATTTGAATAGACTCAGAATTACAAATCTACCGAATCTTAATATATTTGTACACAACAGCAATCCATTTAATTTGAACCGACAGTTAGCACAAAATCCACAATTAATGCAACAAATACAGCAGTTCTACCAAATGCAACAATTTCCGAATTTGCAGCAATTTCCACAAATTGTACCACAAACAGCACAATTGCCTCAAACAGCACATAACCAACGATTGCAACAATGTATGCCTTCGACAAGTTTCCAAATTTTGCCACAACCTATACCTTCAACAAGTAATGGTATGTCTTTGAAAAGGAGATTTGATTCTGCTATTCAAGGTTATAAAAGGCCACGAAAACTACGAACTGCAACCATTCGAGAAATGCAAAGGAATGATTTTGATAAGCATTCGGTTCCCAATACAAAATTCCAGTGGTCTCAGCCACCAGAACCTGATCCTCATGGCAAAGTAAAGAATCCCAGAAACTATATACAGCCAAGAAGGCAAACTTATGCCAGACGTGATGGTTTTAATCCCAGTAGTTATAATCTTAAATGTGACGCTAACGGAAATTAATTGCCTTTTCAAGCGGACCCGAAAACTGTTCACAGATTCATGATTAATCAAAAAGCAAAAAAGGATCGTATAGTAACTTCAGGAGCGTATAGCTTAAGGCGTGAATTACTTATAAGACAGAAATGGATGGAAACATTTCTAAACTCATTTCGTAACGTTAAAAAGTCGGCTGAATACCAAAAAGTTTCAAAAGAAATAGCACTT
This sequence comes from Phthiracarus crinitus, assembly GCA_034698025.1. Lineage (NCBI taxonomy): Eukaryota > Metazoa > Arthropoda > Arachnida > Sarcoptiformes > Phthiracaridae > Phthiracarus > Phthiracarus crinitus. Next base: position 8,466 of record JAQGAW010002347.1, on the reverse strand, counting down.
TCTCACGATATTAGTGGTCGTTCATGTTTATGGCGACATATCGCTATAGTTTGTAGCAGTCCAATATGGATCCAAAATGTTTTGGATGAGTTCCAGAGACAAATGCTTGATCCGAAAAATCGAAGAAATCGTGAAAGATTAGATAAACATAGGAATTATGATTTATCGAAAAATTTGGCTGATGTTAAAAAGTTGAACAGTTATAATTGTCAGGACTGTTTCAATTTATCGATCAAAGAACATAACCGTTGGCATTACACGCAAGATTGCTTTAATTGTTATTTCTGCTTTGAATGTCACCCAATGGATGAATGTGGTTATTCCGGAGAAATTAAATCGATACGAAAAGCTAACGGTCCCGGAATAAGTTCTAATGATTCGAAAAAATTGATGCAAAATCATAATATGACTTTAGATGCTTATTTTCGGCATACATGGTTTATGGCTAATTTCGAACCTAATTATAAAGATTTTCTCAGCGAACGTTTGGTTTTCAGTGTACACGTGAATTGGGCTCCAGGCTTATTCAATGCAAACTATTTAACTGAAATTATTATCCACACGTTTGACAAACGTTTAAATCAAGCGCGTCTCTATTATTACGCTTTGATTAATCAAGCAAAATATTTGACTAAAGACAATCACAAGATATCGAATAATTTGATGAGTCATATCGAAACAGGAATTCCATTGAATGTCGTAAAAGAGGATTTTCTGAAAATATTTTCAAAGAAAGAAAAAGGCACTCTACTTGTATGCCATGATATGCGTATGCTTATTATGGGATTAGGTATACCGTATGACACATTATTACCCGATCATAATATTCAAATCTTTGATTTGGCACAAGTCTTTCAACAACCGCGTAATCCCGTACAATCACTATATCATTTATGCGTTTCGAATTTGCATCTCACATTGTTTATTCAGTGTAAATATATGCCCGATAAAGTAAACGATGGTTTTTATCGCGGATACACTATCCTTAAAAGTGGCGAAAAACAAGCGAAATTATGCGAGTTTCAAAATATCGAAAAGTATTCTCGAAACTTTTTACTAAATTATATCAAATGGCATCAACGAAAATACTATAAATCGGAAAAACTTCCTATTAAATCGAAATTTGCTCTCGATTCTTGTATGTATATATTCGAATTGACAGATTTTTCATTTTTGTCTTATATTTTTCAAACTTTTTGTCTATAAAAGGGGCTAAAGCTGAAATTTACGATCGTATGTTATCACACGAAGGTATCGAAGGTTTTGTACGTTTCGTAGAATTTAGAGAAGATGCAGACTATTCTGAGGGAAGAGGTGAAGGGTTTAATGCTCAGGTTTTAGAGGAGGAAATAACACACATCACTAGTGATGACGATCGCTCTTTCGATGAAATCGGTTCATCATCGACAACGCAATCTTACGAATCTGATGCTTCGACATCGACTTCTAGCGAATGGGTTCCTAATCCGCCACCAATAGAAGCGATATTCTATATTAATAGAACTGATGATCCGATAGCTTAATTAAATTATTAAGTCAATTATTGCGCACAAATGAACAAATTTTTTATATAACTATTTATGTTATTTTCATTAATCATTTTGTGTTTTCATTTTGTGTGTTCCTATTTCTTTCGTAATTTTATATATTGTTTTGTCATATCACAAAAAATTGTCTCAACTTTTAAATGTGATTTTATAATAGTTAAGTTTTTCAATCATTGGTTTTCTTAACTCAAAATTTTTATTATGAGACAAAAATCTTATTTAAACTATTTCATAGTTTTTAATACGCTGTATTAAAATTAAAATTAAAATATGTATCGAAATGTTTATAAATCAATCAAACGTTTATAAATAAATAATATTCAATCGTATTTCGTATTAAAATAAATTCATTTCGAGAAATAAACAGAGATTTTAAAATTTGGAATCAATTATCAAAGTATTGCAAAAGTTTAGTATTGCACATGTGGTGTTAGTTTTCACAAAAACACTCGAATTCGAATTGCATTTCATTGTTCATTTCATGCTTCGCTCTATTGTATTGCATTCGTGACTATAATTTATATCAGCAATTGTTTTAACATCTGGTTAGAAATCAAAATAAAAGTTAAAAATGTATTCGAAAAATCTTGAGTATCATTCATGTTCTGACCAATTCAGTTATGTAGAGAATAACAATATATCTGTATTTATGAGTTGGTGCCTATTTTATGATTTGTTTCGTCAACAATATGACAACTATTGGGCAAACCAAAAACAATGCTATGATTTCTATTCGATTGTTCGAAATTTAAGTTTTTGCAAATATGATGTGGAAATTATTAAGCAGTTTGAAAGATCTCACCGAATAGTTAATAATTTGGATGTCATAAGCAGATCTGGAAAAGGGAAGGCTTTAAAGGAATCTATTAATTATGATCACGAGAATTTGAACCGTAAATTATTGTGGCATAGAACCGAATTTCACCAAAAATATGAAAAATAGGTTTAAATATTTTTAATCCATATTCCAAAACAGTTAATTAAATTTTATTATATATTTTTAGATGGTTTTCGTAAATTCATTTGTCATTGAAGTTATAAACATTTTATTTCGCGTTAATTATTTTTGATAAATACATAAATAAATATTGCTAACATTTTTTGATAAATAGAAATACTCATTAATTATATTTAAAAATATGTATCGATAGTAATGATTAAGAATAAATATTTTAAAACAGAACTTAAGAATTTTGAAACACGTGATGCGTTAAAAAAATTGTTTCATATCTCAATATTATACGAAATCTTCAATATTAAACAAGACAATAAATATATTTAATTTCTGTAATTAAAAATTCAAGTAGATAATCAACTTTACTTTTTTTTAAACAATTTTAAATTTTTTTTATTGTACTAATAAAACAATTTGAACGTATTTTTAGATCTTCCAATTCCTTCTTTATTCTCTTTAAACCATCTTTCAATTCTATTCAATTCTATTTATTATTATCAATATTATTATTGCTAGTCTATTAAATAGCCAATCATTAGTTATCTAATAAATGGCAATTTAATAGACTAGTTAATCATAATAATGATAATAATAAATAGAATTGGATTCAATTGAAAGATGGAATTTGAAGAGAATAAAGAAGGAATTGGAAGATCTAAAAATACGTTCAAATTGTTTTAAAATTGATATTTTCTTCAAAAAAGTCAATAATTTTATCGGTCTTATCGATCAATGGATTAAGAGACTGTTTGTTCCTTAATCAATACATGTTTTTCTCGTATTTTGATGCCTAATTTTTAAATTTTATACGATTTTGCATTTTATATTAAATTTATTTCGAGGAATAAATAGGAAAAAAATCTTATTTGCATATAACTTTCTATATAAATTATAACATTTTGAACCAATTAGCATAATAGTCATTTTACTGTGAATTATTTTATCAATTATTATTTAATTTTTTATGCTAAAAATATGATTCAATTTATAGCATCACTTTCAATTAAAAATTATTAAAATAAATAATTATAATAAGTATTTGATATTTTTTATTTGTCATTAATATAACTCCGGTATTAATAAAATATATAAAAAATATTACCTTTTTTGCGAATTTACTAAACAAATTAATTAGCTTTCAATCAATTATTTATACGCTCAAACTATAAAAATTTAAATTTTTAAATATTTTTTCCAATAAATAAAATCAAAAAATAATACAATTTTTTTGATTAAATTTTTTAGTTGAACGAAAAATAGATTAAGAGTCGAGTTGATTCTCAAAGTAAATCAAATTAAAAACTAACATTAAAAATCAATGATTTTATCGTATTTTGTCAGTTAAAAATATATAGTACAACATTTAAATTTAAACTTTAAAATTAAATCTAATTAAAATAATAATTCTCCAAACCTTGGTTTTCATAAAAACCGAAGCCAACAGTTTGTAAATGTTAGATCTGAAAATTCCTTCCTTTCACATATGTTTATCTGTTTTAACAATCGGAGTCATATGGAACCGTTTTTCGTTATAAACAGTGTTTCGTGTAAACAATTAAACTTTAATCGGTTTATTCGTGTTTCCCATATAAATTCTAAAAGTCCTTTGGATATATAAACAATAGAATATAAAAAGGCGTCAGTTTTCACAGACGTATGAAAGAAAGGCATCCCACAACTGGCGCTTCAAATAACAAATCTATTTTAAAATTGGTGTGCAGTTGTAACCCTAGCATGCAATAGACATTAGTTCTAATGTTTCAGTTGATAGAAGTTTGTTTAACTGTTAAGTTGTATAAAAACAATAAAGATTTTTGAAAATTTTATCTACTATTTGAATAAATATCACCGAATAAAATGGATTCAAGCAGAGTAAAAACAAGACAACAATGTATTCTTGAACAAACTATTGATGAAAACCCTGGGTTAGATTTTGAAAAAATTGATGTCGAAACATATTATAAATTTACTGATGAACGTTATCACTCGAAACTATATGAACATTGGGTACTATTTTTTGAAGCTAATAAAGTTTTTCCTTCATCTCAAAATCAATGGCTAACATACAAGCATTATGTTGAGGAAAGAAATAAAATGTTCCACTATGATTTAGTTTCAGTAATATTAGATTACGAGAAAAAGCATAAAATTGTGAAAAATTTGAATTGGATAAGCTTTAGACGTCCATATAAAGGAAAAGTTTTATATAATTTTGATTGGAACAATAACGAGTTGATTCAAAAAGCGATAGAAGATTACATAAAATCAACGGTAACGGAAAAAAGCAAAAAAATAGTTTGGCATACAAATGTTGTAACTGAAAAGAATGCAAAGTATACTGATGAAAACCCTGTACTAAATTTCGAAGATATCGATAATAAGACATTCGATGAAATCACTAAAAATCACGCCAAACTGTACTGTCATTGGCGATTATTTTTTCAGGATAATAAGTATCACTATCCATCTCAGAATAAGGTTTTTACATACAAAAAGTATATGTGTGAAAGAGATATTACGTACAGCGAAGAAGATGTTCTCCAAATTAAAGAGTTTGAGAAAATGCATAAAATTATTGACGATTTAGATTATGTATATTCTAATGAAGAAAATAACGTTAAACCTATTGATTGGGATACTGACTACTTGATTTATAAAGCGATGAGAAATTACATAAGATCAAAAGTTGTTAACTAATTTATAGTTACAGTATAAACAGTAAGGGATATAATATGTTGAAATAACTGTTTTTTTAGTAGTGTCGCAGAGATTTTTTGAGCATTCACTATGTGTCGAATTTATATTTATATTTCTGTAATTTTGACATTTCTTATATACTATATATTAATAAACACGTATTCATTTGATATATTTATATTTCTGTAATTTTGACATTTCTTATATACTATATATTAATAAACACGTATTCATTTGAAAAGCGTAATGAGTTTACTTTAATCTAGTATATCCTATTCTTACAGTTCAAAAAATACAATAATTACAACCAAACTATATGCTATACGACAATACAACTAAAAATCATAACGTGAATAATATATAACATGAAATACTTAAGATTTTTTCTCACGTGAATATGATTTAAACCTTAATAAACGATTATTTGTTAGCCTTTCAGTAAATCAGAACGTTTGACGCAATGAATTCAATTATAGTGAAAATAATAAACTATTAAATCTTGTGTTTTAAAACAAATAGGTGTCTGAGTGTACAATAAAAATTACTTTAATATTATTATTATTTGTTATATGTTTTCTAAGTTGGATATTAAGGTTTTCGTCGAATTTTAAAATGCCACGATCTTTTAAAAACTATGTTTCTATAGTAATAAATGGCAAGAAAAATAAACTATACACGAACGAACCATTAGAAATTGTTGAAGTGAGTGATATTGAAAAAATTCAAGAAAAAGACGTACCATTGATTGAACGTACGTTCAGAAACCTTTCATTAACCAATTCATTTGACATTCAGCCACAATATTCTAGACCTTATTTTATATACGATAAAAATAGAAAAACTCATGATTACGAATTACATGATCAGGATATTGCATGGATTTTATTGATTAATGATAAGTTTAACCTTAATTTACCATTAACTGAAGATATCTTAGAAAAAGCGTTAAATTGTTTAGAAAAATTCGCAATTTTTGAATTAAGTGGTAATGTAACTTATTATAATTGCATTGAAAATGCAAATTGTTGTATATGCAATAATGGTGATTGTGAAGAATACAATAATATAGTTTTCTGTGATCTTTGTAATATGCCTGTACATCAGAATTGTTATGGTTTACCATATATTCCTCAAGGACAATGGCTATGCCGTAAATGTTTAAAGTCTCCATCTAAAGATTTAGATTGTGTGGTTTGCCCAAATAAATTGGGTCCGTTTAAAGAAACTGTAAACGGTTTGTGGTGTCACATTATATGTGCATTATGGGTTCCAGAAATTAAATTTGAAAATACTTGTTTTATGGAACCAATTCAAACATATGATTGCAAAACTTCTAATAAAATCTGCTCAATTTGTAATAATAATTTTGGAGTATATATTAACTGTTCACATAAAAAATGCGTAAAATCTTTTCATGCTTCCTGTGCTCAAAATTTTGGTTTATACATGTCTTTTCCGAATAAAATTTCTTATTGTGCAACACATTCTCCTCAAACTCATCATATTGTAAAGCAAAATTTTAATTTTGGGTCGCCGACTGTTTTAACACCAACATTGACTAAAGAATCAAAATGCAAATTCTATGACTTAATTTCAGAAAATAATTATGATAAGAGTATAGCTGAGAGAGTTTTTGCTTATTGGTTACTAAAAAGAAAACATCGTAATGGACAACCATTACTTTTAAAATGAAAACAATGAATAGTCAATTATTTAAGTAACGTTGTTATAGTTAACTAGTTAATAATAATGTTGAATTTAATTGAATGATGGCATTGAATAGGATAAAGAATTAATGTGAATCTCTAAAAATATAAGCTTAAACTGTAAAAATTTAATTTTAAAATGTATATTAATATATGACTTTATACGTGCTAAATGTTGAAATAAATGTTTTATTTTAGTAGTGTTGATGTTGTCGCAGATGATTATACTGTAAAGCATGTACCGTACCGTATAGTATTTTTGAAAAAATGTTTGATGCTTTTTAACAATGCTATTGGGTTTTTAAAAAGAAAAGAAATATACTTCTTAATTAAAATAAACAATTATTATTACATAAGTACGGCAATATTTTCTATAATATATTTAATAAAACAAATTCTTTGCTTTCAATCAATTATTTATACGCTCAAACTTTAAAAATATAATTTTAAAATGTTATTCCAAACAGAAAACTTATTAAAATGATTTTTTAATTTTTTCCAATAAATAACACCATCGAAAAACACCACAAAAGTGAAATAAAATTTTTTGTTTAGCGAACATTAGATTAAGAGTCGAGTTGTTTCTCAAATTAAATCAAATTAAACACTAAATTTAAAAATTTTTTCAATTAATTATAATCAATGTTTTTCTCGCCTTTTGATCTTTTATTTTTCTTTTAATGCCTCCGACGATTAAAACAGATAAACAGAGGAAAAAATTGATCAAAAAACTATACATATATAGTGCTAAATTTTGTGATTGAATCGAATAATATGTTTTTTTTTAATTTTAATCATTGTTTTTTGTTTTGTTTTGTTGTGTAATTAATATTAATTGAATTAAAGCGATGAATATTAATTTAATATTGTAAAATTGGGTTGTTTTGTCACATCCAATTCCTTCTTTATTCTCTTTAATGCCATTTCTTTCAATTCAATTCAATTATTATTATTATAGTTAATATATCGAACTTTACAATAAGTATGCGTCCGTTTCTTCACTATTTCTTTTAGTAGTGCTAAGAATGTTGTCGCAGATATTTGTTGATAATAATAATAGAAATAAAGGTTTCCTTAATAGATTTTCAAATTTCAAATAATTAGAAATACTACTATTCTACTATTTTCGTTTTCGTATTCATTGTATTAGTTATAGTTTGATTTTAAAAATATTTCTATGGAATTATAGACGGAAATCCAAAGTTCGCAGAACTAAACCGTGTATCGCTTAAACTTTAATCGGTTTACTCTAGTTTCGCATATAAATTATAAATATCCTTTATAAAAATAAACAATAGAATATAAAAAAGGCGTCAGTTTTCCCAGACGTTTGAAAGAGTCATCGCCATCATCAATCAGTCAGAATTTTTGTTGGTATGATTTGTTGTTAGTACTGGTTTACAGTATTCTTTTTTAAACTGGTCTTAATTAAAAAGTTCATCATTGATGTTCGAGAGTTGATAAACTTTTTTAACTTATTTTTGTTTATCGAACATTAGATTAAGAGTCGAGTTGTTTCTCAAAGTAAATCAAATTAAACACTAAATTTAAATATTTTTTC
>JAQGAW010002346.1:0-15497 GCA_034698025.1 Phthiracarus crinitus | reverse complement strand
AATAGAAATAATTAAAAACAAAAAGAACGGAATAGGAATAGAATAGAAATTAAAAAGTTGGTATCTATACAACACTAGTATAAAGTTTTATGAATTATTCATTCGTTTCTCTAACATGTAAAAGCTAGTCATAATTGCTGTAGTAATTAATGCGCATTCTTAAAATTGAGAACAGAAAATATTTTTACACTACATTTAGCCTGTTTTGTTGTACTAATTTTAGTGCTGTGTTTTTAGTGCCGAATTGGAAACAATGCTTAATTTAATATTGTTATTAGTATAGGGAACGTGTATATTGAATTAGTTGTCGGGAGAATTTTTATTTAATTTACTCGCACTCAGTGTATATAATCGAAACCACTCGGTATTTTTTTTTGTTCGCAACCACTCATTCGCTATTGTGCTTTAAACGGCGCACACACTTAAGCTTAATTGAAATTAATTGCGTTCTATAGTTGAAACACATCGATCTTTTTTAATTTGCGTAGCCTTCAAACTTTTTTGATGCAAAAGTAAACGTCGTGTGTTTGCTTAGAGGTTCGACAAATACTGTTCACGTTTTTTATGACAAATTTCAGATTGAATTTTTTGAATTTCCGCGATAAAGTCTTTCCCGATCGCGTAATGCGCCCGAATTTCTGCGAAAGAATAATACTGTGTTGAATATAGTTCGTAAAATTTCTTTAATTTAAACATTAAACTTGAATTGTTTGAATGTCAATGTATGTGCATTTAGTATGTATACAGATAAAAATATATTGGTCATAAAAAATTAAAATCTAATTGATTTTAATGTAGGATATTATGAACATAGTTGAATAGACTGTATAATAATGAAAATTTTTATACCCGAACCCGACATAAGACCGATAAAATTAAATTGCTTAAAAACCCTACTTTACCCTATTTTCGGTAAAAAATAATAAATCTTTAATTATATAATTATTTATCAATTAAATTTCTATTCATTTTGCTTAATTAAATAACAATATTGTATTCATAGCTATTGATTAATTTTGATTATAGTAGTAATAAAGGCTGAAAATTTAGGGTCCGTTGCGCACTATTACTGACACCAGTTATTTATTATGAAGCAATTATTATGCTCATCCGATAACCATACTTATCTCACTGGGTTCCCATTTTGGACCTCTAGTAAAAGTGTACAGTTTTGCATGGCTAATGTTTTGTAAAGTATTTGGTAATTTATAAAAAATAACCTTTAAGTTAAGGAAAAATATATGACGCTTTGGGTTTTTGTTGTTTTATTTTTCGCCTATTAATTAATTAATTATTTTCAGTTTTAAAATAAAACATGTTTTATAATATGTTTGAATAATTATCGATTCATAAATTTTTAGATACGAATTTTGATTGAGATATTTAAAATTTAAATCAATATTATGCGCGTTTTCATAATTCACTTCAGGGTTAAACTATTGAAAATTTTATTTTCAAGTTTAAGCATAACATCTTATTATTCATTATAATTTATAAAGACTATTAAAATGAGAACTTTATTGATTTAGGCTTATATTATTGATACAGTAGTAGTCGGATAGAAATCAATATTTTTGAAAATTAAGTTTTTTTTTTAAAAAAAAGGATGTTCGCTGAAAGAGTTTATTAGTTTATTTGAATAATTATTCAATGGTATAATTACTTTGTTAATGATCAAAAAAGTACAATTCAATCTCGATATACATTAATGCAATATTGCCTCCGCATTCTTCCCCCTTCACCCCACCCCTCCAGCGCTTCCCTTTCAAAATTTATTCAATTTAATGTTTTTCTGGCAATTTAATACTTGTTTTTGAATACTGAAAAAGAAACCGCTGATGAAACCATAAAACCGATAAAAATAACGGATTCACTACAAAATCACTTTCCATTATGCCTGCGAAACAAACTTTCGGTAACTTATGCAATATTATATTATCTGCTTTAATTTGGTTGCGATTTAATTAAGTTAGAAGATTTTTTTTAAAAATTGAACCCCTTTGTCCATATGATAAGAAATTTGCCTCTTTATTAATTCTTTTTTGGGTAAATGGAGTATGTATGGAATGCTAATTTATGAGATACTCTGATTTAGAGCGCGTTTTCCCTGAATGGAGTGTTTGTGTGTATTGTACTTTTGAAATTTTTTTGGTAATACTTTCATATTTTGTGATAGCCATGCCATTTCATAATGAAGACGCACTGATAAGAGAATACGACAACAACACATACTACCAAAACATAATTCTGTGCGCGGTTTTATTCGACCAAAATCCTAATTTCACTAAAGAACTCAAATTCACGTTACGCTTCCCGTCCACACCGAAACATGCGGCAAACGATCCAATGCGGCCAATTAAGACGTGGTGGACACAGTTCACGTTTCCGCTATTCCCGAGACCGGGACCGCGAATGCATGGCAACGAGACCGGTGGTGTACCCGGTTATTGGGAGGAAGGCTTTCTTGCGGTACAGCACGCGCTATCGATGATAGTGGCAGCGAAGGTGGCAAACATCGACGCCGACATCAACGAGGACTTGATTCACGTGCAAATGCAACGATTTCCGTATCCGGATTACGTTGAGGACGATTTCCTTCTGGCGTTGCAGTTCCTGTTCCCATTCATACTGATGCTTAGCTTTATATATCCGGCGGTGAATCTAACGAAGAATTTGGTGATCGAAAAGGAGAGGCGACTGAAGGAGTCGATGAAAATGATGGGTCTTAAGAACTGGCTTCACTGGTTGGCGTGGTTTATAAAGTCGTTTGTGTGGCTGGCGTTGAGCGTCGCTTTATTATCGATACTGATCACCATTAAAGTGAAAGAAGGCGTCGGTATTATGAATAAGAGCGACGGTTTCCTCATATATCTGTTCTTCATAACGTATACCATTAGCTGTATCGCGTTCTGCTTCATGTTAAGCACTTTCTTTTCGAAAGTAAGCACTTATTGAAGGATTAATGTCAAAATATTTATTAATCGCTTTATCGTTATATTTATTTTTTGTTAGGCGAACGTATCGGCGATGGGAAGCGGTGTTATTTTCTTCATGGCATTTATGCCCTATTTTTTCACATTTCCGCGATATAGGTATGAAAAAACTGTTCCAACAATAAATGTTTATTTATATTTTATTAAAAAATTAAACAGAGATCTATCGTTCGGCACAAAGATATCGACGTGTTTGCTAAGCAATAGCGCGCTATCGATGGGCGCAATGATCATATCGATGCACGAGGGAAACAATGTCGGACTTCGATGGTCGAACATCGACAAGACTGCGTCACCGGACGACACGATGACCATCGAACTAGTGATCATGATGTTCATAATCGACACGTTCCTCTACTTTCTGATCACGTGGTACGTGGAAGCGGTATTCCCTGGCGAGTACGGCGTACCGCAGCGCTGGTATTTCCCGATTAAACGGTCGTATTGGTTCGGGAAATCGTACACGAATGACGAGAAAGCGCAGAACCGTTCGGAAGCGTCTAATGGCGTGTACAGCGTTACAGATAAGGCGGAGTTCTTCGAGAAAGAGCCATCAAGCTTGAAGTGTGGCATTAAAATCTCAGATCTCTCGAAAACGTTTGATAAGAAAAAGTTTGCGGTAAAAAATTTGCACTTAAACGCATACGACGGACAGATAACCGCTCTGTTGGGACATAACGGCGCAGGAAAGACAACTACTATGTCAATACTGACCGGTCTGTTCCCGCCGTCGTCTGGAACCGCTTATGTTAATGGTTTCGATATCCGTTCCGATATTAATACGATTCGCTCGAATTTGGGTATTTGTCCGCAGTTTGATATACTGTTCGATGAGCTCACTGTTGAAGAGCATCTCAAGTTTTATTGTAAGCTAAAGAATTTCGATGATACTATGGTTGAGGATGAGATCACGAAAATGGTTAGTTTGCTTGGTTTGGAGGACAAACGAAAATCGCAGTCAAAGACGCTTTCCGGCGGAATGAAGCGAAAACTTTCGGTAAATTTTGAATTAAGCTTTTCGTTGAAATTTTACTTAATTTTTCTGTATTTTCATTTAGGTTGGCATGGCTTTAGTTGGAGATTCAAAGATCGTTATTCTCGATGAGCCGACATCCGGTATGGACGTGTCTGCGCGACGATTCACTTGGGATCTGCTTATCGGCGAAAAGTCTAATCGTTGTATACTACTGTCAACTCACTTCATGGAAGAGGCGGATGTAAATTGTTTTGTTTATCTTGTTTTTATTGAATTAGTTTTCATTTAAGTTTTTCTTATTTTTAGGTATTGGGCGAAAGAATAGCGATTATGGCGAACGGAGAGCTACAGTGTTGCGGTTCACCATTATTTCTTAAGCGTCGTTACGGCGCTGGATATCACATGACTATTGTGAAAAAAGACGACACAACTGACGAGAAGCCAATCACCGGTTTAATCCAGTTTCACGTTCCGCACGCGAAACTTGAGACGTGCGCGGGAACCGAAATCAGCTACAGTTTGCCAAACGAAAACAGTTCGCTATTCGAGTCACTGTTTTCCGAACTCGAGACGAAAAAAGATAAACTCGGAATCGAGAGTTACGGCGCGTCCATAACCACAATGGAAGAGGTGTTCCTGAAAGTTGGCGAATACGCAGAAGAAGGGATTAAAGCGATTGCCGAAAGTCAAATGAACGGCAATCGCGAACACAATAACCACGAAAACGATGTGGCGCTGAATCTGCAACAAACGAAAGCTGAGTCGCGTAACACCGGTTTCGCGTTAGTGGCCCAACAGTTTCACGGACTATTAATGAAGAAGATTCTGTTTTCATTGCGCAATCCAGTGCTCACTTTATCCCAATTACTAATACTGATGGCATTCGCAATACTCATACTAATACTGATCCGCGATCTGCCAAAACCCGGTGATTCGCCTCGACTTGTTCTAAATTTGGCCAATTTTAAGGGAACAAAAGTGCCATACTTTGTCAACAAAAACCATAGCGACAGCGCATTCGCCAAATCTTTTACCAGCAATTATATCAGTCAATTCTCCGGCGACGACGTATACTACGAACAAGTTTTCGACACCGAAGACATGCATCGCTCAACTATCGATTACTTGCTTAACGAACTGCGCTCTGATATGGGTTACATCAACCTTCATATGCCGATCGGCGTTATCGTCGAGAGTCATCACGAGTTGGAACACTCGCTTCGCGGTAACGGAACGATAACCGCGCTTTTCAACAATCAACCGTTTCATTCGCCGGGAATCACATTAGCGGCTGCCGATCAAGCGGTGATGCGAATGGTCGTCAATAATCCGCAGTACGTTCTCGAAGTGGTTAACCATCCGTTGCCGCGAACGACCGCCGATAAGTTACTTCAAGTTCAATACCAAAATCCGGAACAGTTTCAAATCGCCGAGAATATCATGTTTAGTATGTCATTTTTGGCCGCGAGTTTCGCCGTATTTCTGGTGAAAGAGCGCGCAATTAAGGCGAAACACCTGCAACAAGTGTGCGGCGTTAAGCTATACGTGTTTTGGATCACTGCGTACATCTGGGACTTCATTACATACATAATACCGTGTTGTTTAGTTCTGCTAATGTACTTCGCGTTCGATCACGAACCGCTTCGAACCGGCGGTCAACAGTTGCGTCTGTTTATAGTGTTCGTGGTTCACGGTCTGGCAATGTTGCCGTTCGTGTACGCGATGTCGTTCCTGTTCGACGTGCCGTCCACCGCATACGTGCGACTGTGTCTGTTCAACATAATCGTGGGAATCGGAGCGTTCATTACCGTAGCGGTCACTGAGTTGCCGTTACTTGATTTGATGAACGTTAGCAAAATATTGGACTGGATTTTTTCACTTTTCATACCGAACTTCTGTTTGGGTCGCGCGTTGTTCAACCTTTACACCAACTATTTGGGCAATAAGTACTGCAATATCGCCGAACTGCAGGAGGCGTGCAATTTGGGCTCAATAAACGCCACGAAGTTTATCGAAATGATTAAAAACGAGTACGGAATGTTCAATGAGATACTCGATCAGTTCCCGTCGCTCCAGAATCTGGACACGAATATCACGATACCGGTTCCCGACGTGATTAAGCCGTGCTGTAAGGATATATGTGAGGACAACTGTTTCCCGTGGAACGCGAATTTTTTCGGTTTCGAGCGGCCGGGTATCGGACGGCTACTGATCATACTGTGCTGTCAGGCAGTGGTTTGTTGGATACTCATCATCAAAGTGGAGATGAATGTGTTTCGCAACACGAAATACTTTTTGATGCAAATTAAGTCGAAGTTAATGCCAAAAGCGAAGCCCAGTGATGGCGAAAACGGTAATAATGTGATCGAATTGGCGGATAAAATGGACGAAGACGTGAAAGCGGAGTACGACCGCATCGATAAGACAAATATTAATACGCTGTTCGATTCGGACACTTTGATCATCAAAAATTTGACCAAATATTACGACGATTTTTTAGCGGTCGACCATATCTCGTATGGCGTGAGACGTGGCGAGTGTTTCGGTTTGCTTGGCATTAATGGCGCCGGAAAGACAACCACGTTTAAGATGATTACCGGCGACGAGACGATATCTGGTGGCGATATATTCGTCAACACGTATAACGTGAAGAACAATATCAAACAAGTGTTGTCGCAAATCGGTTACTGTCCGCAGTTTGACGGTCTGTTGGATCAGTTGACCGGTAGGGAGACGTTAACGCTGTTCAGCCGTTTGAGAGGTTTGCCGGAGTATGAGATACCTCGACATATCGATCAAATTAGTAAATTATTGTACTTCGATATGCATATCGATAAGTTAGTGAGGAATTACAGCGGCGGTACGAAACGGAAATTGAGTACAGCTTTGGTGCGTATAGTTTAATATAATACTATAATTTAATTAAATAAATCAATTCATATGTTTATGATTATGGTTTACACGTTAGGCTATGCTCGGTGACCCACCCGTCACATTCTTAGACGAACCGACCACAGGTGTGGATCCGGTGGCGCGAAGGTGTCTGTGGGACGCGTTATCGAAAAAGCTGAATCAGGGAACGTCTATCATACTGACCTCGCATTCGATGGAAGAGTGCGAAGCGCTCTGCAATCGACTCATAATTATGGTGAACGGAAAGATCTGCTGCATCGGTAGTCCGCAGCAGTTGAAGAACAAGTTCGGCAAAGGATACACAGTTATAATCAAAGTGGCGGCCGGAACGTGGGATAACAAGTCAGACTATCACGTGTCGCTCACGAGAAGGCAGTCGAAGATGGCGTGGCGTCAGAACAGTACGATCAGCACTGACATAGTGTTAGCCAATAATATCAAAGAAGTGAAAGCGTTTATGGAAAAGTCGTTTCCGTGTTCGCAGCTCAAAGCCGTGCATAACAATCAGCTGCACTTCTTCCTCAACGACACGGAACTGTTGTGGGCCAAGATATTCGGTCAGATCGAGAGGGAGAAGGAGAGGCTCAACATAGAGGACTACAGTATAGGGCAAACCACTTTAGAACAAATATTTCTGACGTTCGCGCGAAGACAGCGCGACGTTAAAGAATAGATAGATATTCAAAATGTTTAGGTTTTAGTGATTTAAGTTATTGAGGATTAATGCTGCAATTATTTTCATTTTTGTAAAATAATATTTAACTCAACTGTTAATGATATTATTATTATTAATTATTACCATATTTTACATTTTTATTACTCGTTTTAAGATTATCTTATTTGATTTTCTGGTTTCTATTTGTATAAATCAATGATATAAGTTTAGCGATAGCCGTAACGTTTTTTAAATCTATAAAAATGGATAAGAGTTTATAAGCGAAAAAAAGTTGTTTCCATTGATTTCGGAAAACAAAAATAGTTGTCTGTTATTTCGCGAAAAGAACACTGTTTTTAATATAGTTTTGAAGGATAATGTGTTACTGTTTTCAATGAATAAATATATTTTTCAATTAAAATAATCTTTTGAGCGTTCATTCATTCAATACTCATTGAATAGTAGTTTGTGTATATATGCTATGTTTGATAAAAAACAATTTTGGTTAACATAAAATGGTAACCGCTTTTAATTTTGGTGCCAAAAGCATAGCGCTTCTGTCAAAGCTCCAAATTGTGTTATTAAAGTTTTAGATAACAAGTCATATCCTTGAAAGCTAGACATGTGTGTGTGTTTTGGAGGAACTAAAGCTTTGGAAAACAGTTTGTTCCAAATAATTACGTTATGTCCACCATTTAGTAAATGGTAAAATATTTTTAAAAAAACCTGCACATAAATATAATTATGCATTATTAACGCATAATAATCAAAATAAACTAAGAATTTTGTAATTATTTTTGCAATTTCTCAAAAAATAACTACAAACCTTCACAATACCCTAAATTCAATTCAATAACTATCTTAGTGATGTTACATAAGGGAGGAGTCATAGATATTGTATACGTGTGACGATGGCTTCCCAATACGTATGTTATAATGTGAAAGTATAGCGTTTAAGTTCCATTTTAGCTTTAAAAATATATATGGTTTCACTTTACCCCATAAGATAATAAGGCGCCTAAAAGCTAGACTTTACTGCTCGTAGCATAAACTGTCCTTTTAATTAATACGTATCAATACAGTACTACGTCTACATTTAACAGTAATTTACTGTTATTTATATTATTGCACTGTATTTGTTAGGCCAGTGTGACATCACTTAAAAGCGATAAAAATCGCGATGAATAGTTGTTTGTAAACAAATAAATAAATGCAAGTAATAAACAATATGTGCGCGAAATTTCCTGTTTTGATGGCGTTATAAGAAATCATAATTAATAATAATATGCATCATTTGAGCCAAAAGAGGTTGGAAGAGGTTGTCGACAATAACGCGCGTAATTGCGATAATCTGTTGAATGAATTGCGAAACGAAAAATCACTCATCAATTTGATTATCAACGACAACATACTTTGCGGAAAAGATGGCAATTATCACTTCCTATGTCTGGTTTACAGAGCGTTCGGCATAATCAGTGACAGCGACGCACATATTCTTAAGCCATTTATATCTCGCGTTTGTGTCACTAATTTCCATAAACCAGTTCACAATTATTTGCGTAAATTTGACGAATATCTCAAACCAGATAATGGCCAATACGCTCATCGGTCTAATGTTATGCGAAACATCGACACATTCAGCGATTTAGTGAAGTTTGTGCGACGATTGCAGATCACGTGCGAACTGTTTTCCGATCATAAACTCATTGGTATTTTGGATGACTTAAACTTTGCATTTAATATGTGTATTAAACACAAGCACATCGCTATGGTTAACCAAACCACTATAAACGCGATCAATGAAATTAAAACAGATTACGAAAAAGGATTGAGTGCTCAAACGCCTATTAATTTTAGAGTTGTGTCCATAATTCCGACGTATAAAGATATACACAATTATTCGCCAACGCTTCCAAACGGTGTTATAAAAGGTAAACATAAAAGTGTTGACCAGTATTTGGACGAACAGTTTCGATGCGTTAGAGAGCAATACGTGCAACCGTTGAGACAAGCGATCGTTGAATGTATGAACGCTATTAGCAATAACTATCCATTGCCCACAGCGTTGAAGAACGTAAATGTTTACACGAAAGTTCGTTTCAATAAAATAATTGATGGGAAAAACGAAATCCAACTGTATTTCGACGCGTGTCGGTTGAGTTGTGATTCGTTGCTATGTTTGTCTTACGATTATTTCAAGACATTCTGTTTCGGGACTGTTGTCGGCGATACGGATGCGAATAAACGCACGAAAGGCTTGTTTACGATCAAACTCGAAACTCAATCACTGATCGACGAGTTTATTAATGAAACGCTTTCGCTAACGATTCTCGAATCGCGCGCGTGTTTCCGATCCGATAGCCAAGTGTTGACAGTTTTACTGCGATTTAATTCGAAAAATTTTCCACTGCAGAAACACTTAATTAAATTAGTAAAGAAAGTGAAAAACCCGCCGTATTTGGATCAGAAAACGGTTTACGATTTGACTCATTTGGCGCAATCGCTTCAACAATTTTGCGCAGAAACAGATATCAACGGTAACAGTGAAGTTAATGTCGCGAATGAGGGCTCGGTTTCGCAATCGTTTGATTTCATTCAAATGTTCAATTTTAGCATTGAAAATCTGCTCGAAGAGATTAGCATATCTAACTGCACGAGTTGGCCTAAATCTGCTGTATTGGGCTTCGATCGGTCACAGCGAGAAGCGTATAAAGCGGCGCTAACTAAACAATTGGCTATAATAGATGGCGCATCGGGTACTGGAAAGACATATATTGGACAGAGAATTGTTCAGACACTGATTCGCAATCAAAAATACTGGAATGGAGAAGTCGACAAAAATAATCATAAACCGATATTAATAATATGTAATACTAGTCATGCATTGAATCATTTTCTTGAAGGTTTGATCAGTTGTATTGACAATAGTAATGGTATGGCTATATTAAGTGACACTAATAATAGCGAAAGACTACAGAGTTATACATTAAACAACATTAAAAATAGAATTATACGACAAAAGCCTAATTTAGTATTAGAATCAGAGGAGGAATTAATCTCTGAAATCAGTAAATGTGGTATAATTGGTATGACAGCAGTCGATGCTTCCACATATAGATCTATAATTGAATCAATAGACCCATCGATACTCGTTATCGATGAAGCGGCAGAAGTGTACGAATCTCATGCGATAACAGCTTTAACCAAAAGTATGAATCACTTAATACTTATTGGCGATCAATTTCAGCCATATATCAATAAAAAGTTTGTAAAAAGCGTGTCATTATTCGAAAGACTTGTAAACAATGGCATTCAATATAATCAGTTGAAAGTTCAACATCGTATGCATCCATCCATTTCATCGTTATTAGTGCCACACTTTTATGGCGAATTAAGAGATTACCAAACGGTTAAAGATTATGAAAATATTAAAGGTATCTGTAAATGATTTATTTATTTATTCACGTGTTATTATTTGTGCTAATAATTTATTATTGTTAGGCATTACAAAGAACATGTATTTTCTAAACCACTATGAACTGGGAAGTTATACTTATTCATCGCAAAATAAATATAATAGTTTTGAAGCAGAATTCGCCGTTAATTTGTGTAAATATTTGATTCAACAAAACTACAAAAAGTCACAAATTTCAATATTAGTTACCTGTTGGCCACAACTGTTCGAAGTTGTAAACTGTATGAAAAAATACAATAACATTGTACATGGGGTTCGTGTATCGCGGTTTGAAGACTATATGGGAGAAGAAAGTGATATAATTATAGTGTCGTTTGCGAGATGTAATATTAGAAATATTTTCGATGGAAAATTTCTTAAGTTAACGAATCGAATCAAAGTTGCGCTTTCAAGAGCTAGAATGGGATTGTATTGTATCGGAAATTTTAATTATTTGGCAAACCATTGCGAATTATGGCCAAATATTAAGCAAGATTTAGAAGCAAAACAATCGATTGGGTTTGGATTAGAGCTTTGCTGTCAAAAACATTTAGAGTATAAAACTATTGTATCAAATCCTTCAGATTTTAATAAAGTGTTTGAAGGAGGATGTGATAAACCATGCAAAGCATATCTAAAATGTGGTCATTTATGTTCAAAGACTTGTCATGTGTACGACTCTCAACATAAAGCAATAAAATGTTTCGAAATTTGTAATAAAATACATGTTGAATGTGAGCATATGTGTACGAGAAGATGTCATTTCGATGATGCAGATTGTGGTGTATGTGAGGAACGCGTATCTAAAATGAGTCCATCGTGTGGTCATCGAATAAGTATGAAGTGTTGTGATAATCCGTCAACTATTCAATGCACTCTTCGTTGCGATCGAGTTCTTCTTTGCGGACACAAATGCTCTGATATTTGCGATAAATTATGCGATGCTTCGAAATGTAGTGAATTGATAAAAACTAATATAAAATGTGGTCATTTGATTGATGTTAAGTGTTCCACAAAAAATGATCCACAAAAGCTTTCTGTTGTTTTTTGTCCCGAGAAATGTGGCTTTAAATTAGATTGCGGTCACAATTGTCAGGGAATATGTGGTCGATGTGCGCGAAATGGCTTTCACTTTAAGTGCAAAATGAAATGCGAGCGAAAATTAATTTGCGGTCACGAATGTAATGCGCTTTGCGGTTATAAGTGTTCGCAATGTACGAAATTTATATGCGAGTATTATCGAAATCAATCCATAAACCAGAACATTGCTATTAAACGTACGCGATTTTCGGATTAGTAATGGATTCCATAGTTTTATATATTATTAGTATTTTTCTATCGTTACATACGCGTCACATTTATTGTTGATATGATATATCATTTCATCTTAACTTATATTTTTATTTTAAATCATGCTTTGGTAATCAATTTTTCCCTTAATCTTATTAAAATCTTTGAAAACTTAACGTTTGTTTAAACTAGTGTTGTTTAACTTTCAAATTTTAATTTCGCTTTTCTTTTAATTTTTCTTTCTTAATATAAATTTGGATTGTATTTTGCTTTTATTTTTATAAAATTTTGCTTTAGCTTAACCGAAAGTAAAAGTAAAATTATTTTACCGCTTTTACTTTTTCTCCCAAAAAGCGAAACAACACTATAGTTAAAACTTTCGCAATATTTCCGATCTTTGATTTCTTTTATTTACTAACATTAAATGCAATTGAGGTTTCACTCGAGATAATAGCAATTAAAGCAACGGTTATTTCAAAATTAACAGTTCAAAAGTTCATTACAGTATGCACGACAAACTTGCAGTCAAAGTTAACGATAATGACATAAGAGTTAATTACAGATCTGTTATAATTTTAAGCTTTAAAAGTTGTATATTTGAAATTACTGTTTATGTATATTTTATTGTCTACGTTAACGATTTTAATTATTATTTTAATAATACATATTTATATTTAATATTTTTGTTGTTATTTTGTTGTTAGTTTTACTTGTATTACAATAATTATATACAGTATACCGTATTTACAAACTTTCTGTTATGCAATAATGTTATCAATATTCAAACTTTTAAATATATATAAAATTTAATTTGCATTCAATGTACTATGCATTTAATGAATTTATCAAATTTATTAAAAATATTTTATATATTTTAAAACTCATTGATATTTTGGTATAGTATTGTCAGACAATTCGCTATTTGATCAGACGAAATAGAAATAGATTCAAATTTTTTATTTTAAAATAATTTTTCGCCATTTAATGCAGCGATTAAAAGTCGTTCATACGATTATTCATTTTTAGACCATTTTTGGAACATTTTTAGATCATTTTCGGTTATTTTTTGAATTTTAGAATCTCTTAATAAAAATATAGAATGTTGGTCACGTGACACATATACGGACAGACTGACATCACAAATCAAATAACTCCTTTGGACAAAGCGAGCTAAAAACTATTGTCGATCAAAACCGACGAGATTTTGTGGACCCTTAATTTTTGGCCAAAATTTCAAAAAAATTATCTTTTAAATCAGTGTTGTTTTTCTTTCAATTTTTAATTATACCTTATTTCAAGCAAAAGTAAAAGTGAAAAAAATTTAATCATTTACTTTCACTTTAAAAAACGGCACATTATATTTCAATCATATTTGAATATGTAAATTAAAGGAAATAATAACTTTAACAACTTTATACGACAGTATAATTTTTATATTTATTATTATTTGGAACTTTCGGTGATCACAATCACAATCATTCAGCAATAATTATTTATCGGAAATTTGCGTCAGGAAATTGTTTAAATCCGGTAGGTTTTCGATTGGATTTATTGCCTGAATTCGGTTAACTTTTCGGTTAAAATTTTTATCTTATTAACATGATGTAAGCTTAGCTGATTTTATCATGTACTTAAAGCAAGAGCTGACATTCAGAGTGAGTTCAGCAAACTAAGTTTAAGCTCTCGAATGTGGTTTCATTTATGAAAAGTATATCACCCAATCAAAAATTTTAGAATCGAAGATAAAAACTTAAATATATTAAAGCCCGAATCGAATCGAGTGCCAGAAAAAGGGAACGGAACTTAAGAGAGCTCGGTTTTACCATAACATTTTTAGTGTATTGTTTTAAAATAAAAAGAAATTTTCTAAATTTACAATAAAAGCTTCTCCAATGGAAGTTAGCTTTTTTATAGATTACGATAAATGAGAAAATTATTTATACCGTAAATATAAATAATATATTTTTGACAAAATAATGATTTTCTATATTAATTTAATAAATAATATTATTGTGTTCACACAATTATATTTATTCGAATGAATGGTTTGGTCTCAAATCTAAACTATTTTATTAAATAAATTGAGAAATCATTGCCAAAATGGCATTAAATAACAATGCGTTTTCACTTATAATAGTGAGTTATAATAAAAGTAATGTTAACGCAAATGCGCTCAAATCATAACTGAAATGCGTTTGCATTTCCAACATAAAATACATTAATACAAAATAGATATCACACGTGTTATTACACTATGAGTGTATATCACGTGACTGTAAAGTAGAGGTCACAACACTCTTCCGGGTCTTAATGTTGAATTCTGGTATGATATGGTTCCAGTTGCGAGATATGAACAACTAGTTTATGATTTATTTCATTCTGAATTTCAAAATTTAAATTATTGTTAAAGCTTCTGATTACTTTATATGGACCGTCAAATCGTGGAGTAAGTTTTGTGTTTGATGGATGGTTTGAAGGGATACGCCTTTTAACAGACTCACCAATAGATAATGTTAACAATGGATGTTTACGATCATATTGTTGTTTGCATTTATCTTTGAATTGATTGCTTTTAGTGACAGCAGATTTCCTTGCGTTATCAATGCTCAGTTGAATTGGTAAATCTTTTCCAAACATTAGTTGCTTTGGTGTAAATCCAGTAACAGTATGTACAGTATTGTTGTAATTAGTTATAACGTCGCTTAAAACTGTTGACCACTTTAGGTTCGGTTTATCAATTATTGCCATTCGTATTCCTTTAACTATGGTGTCATTAACTTTTTCATTGTGTCCATTTGTTTGTGGATGGTATGTACTTGTAAAGCTTTGCTTAATGGTATAGTTATCCAAAAAACGTTTGAGTACTCTGCTCCTAAAGTTTGATCCATTATCTGTTAGTATTCGATTTGGCTTTTGCTTATCCAATAGTGGTTTTAACATATCAATAATCGCTTGCGTTGTGTTAACTTTTGTTGCTTTGGCCCATACATGTCGTGAGTGGTGATCAATTAATACTTGAATGTATTTAGCTTTAGTATTTCGTGCTGAAGATCCCATCACTACTGTATCCATAGCCCATAACTCATTCGGTGTATCGGGTGTGGCTAATGGAGTGAGTGGACCGTATGATCGATGATTACTTGGCTTAACCATTTGACATGTGTGACATGTTTTGATATGATATTTGACAGTTTCGATCATATTTTTCCAATAATA
>JAQGAW010002345.1:0-15505 GCA_034698025.1 Phthiracarus crinitus | reverse complement strand
AATTTTACATAAAACAAAAACTTATTAGTAACACAACACTTATTATTTATTCACAAATTTTGTTAAACACCTATGACTGAAACTTTAAGTTTTTTTTCGAAAAAAAAACTTTTTTATAAATGACTCGATGAAAGATCATAAACGTTAGCGTTAAGCGAAGCTTAAATATGATAATAAAAAGCCGCACAAAACAGAACTCTTGAAAATTTTTAATAACACCAACTACATTAAAAAAAAGTTTCTCTTTCTTTAATATTTTTAAATCGACACTAAAATTTTTATAACAGGAAAAAAGTAATCAAATATTTTAGTTTTTTTTTCTGAATGCCCTCGTGTTTCAAATAACAGTGTACAGTATAAGAGTACAGTAGAGATTTTATGCATACTCTGCACACACACACACACAAACACACATACACATACACTCTCACACTACTGTCAAGTTTAATCGTGACAAGCTATGCGTTTATAATTGGTGTGTATTTAAATGTTTAAAATTATAATCATAATTTTTTTCAGTGCAAACTTATTTTTCTCTCTCTTAAGCTATAGTTTAAGGTCTTTTAAAAAACTCACTTGTATTGAATTTGTATATTCAATTATGCATTTCTTTCACGTTTATTAGACAATTGTTAAAATGACATGATAATTATAAAATTTTAACCATTACTCCACGAAATAAATAATTAACAGAAGTGTTACGTAAGCTTAAAAAATTCGCTTATTTTACTACTAAATTGATTGACTCTTATTAGTCTGTACTTTCAAAAATGTATGGAATTTATTATTGTAAGTTTGATTCAACTGTGTTTGCCTACAAAACATTTATTGCCTTGAATTATCGATACAAAACACGCGTAGCAACAGTGTATGTATTGAAAGGATTTTATAATTGGCAATCATGATGATTGTACTTTTTTAAGAATTATTTATAAAAATTTGATGGCAGCTAAAAAATGTTCAATAGTATTGATTTTTAGCTCATTTCCTTCAATTATTAACAGACAAAAAAAATGTTAATATTTCTAAACAAAAATGAAAAAAAAGTACAATTTATTTGTTTAATTTTTAACACTTAGATTAGTAATTTTTAAATGTCTACTAAATTATGCAATTATCGTAATTTGTTTTTTATTTTGGTAATTGTAATTTATTATTGAGATTAATGTATGCGTGTTATTCAAAAGATAATGATAAATATATATCGACAAGCTTTTACTAAACCCATTTAGACAATTTAGCTTAACTTTATTTTACGAATGACTGACAGACAGATTGATATGTCAACATTTTAAGGTTAATTATAATAAACCTTTAAAAAACGAAACGAGGATTAAATGTTAATAACTTAATAGGTAATAATTATGTGTGAAAATCATAGGATATAAACAGATTTATATTTGATACTCAAGTCTAAGACAAGTGTTATTTTTATACCAATAGGTAGCTTATATAAATCAGATAACAATCCTATTTTAGCCTCAATTATTTATATTTTTTAAGTCATTTCAAGAGCTTATTTATTTTTGAGACCGCGTTAACGCCTACTCTTCAGTTTAGCTTTTTTCTATTTTTTAGCATTAAAACTATCGTGTTATCATTTATAAAAGTAAGCTACGATTTAATATTATATTTTTAATTAATATGAATATGAGAGATAAGCGATGAAGTTTTAGAAAATTAATCATATTTTGTGCTAATTTTTTACGTCAATTTATTCATAACATTACTTAACCCTTAGTCCTATTTATATAAAACAAATTAATTAATATCGCAGTCTCATATTTTAACCATAATTATACGCAAAAAAGTAAACTATGTTTAATTAAAATAATTACATGAACAGCATTCAAATATCAACGTATTGTTAATAAATGTTCTCATTGATGGGTTCGCATATTTACATATTAAACTAGATTTAAGTTTAGTTTAAAATTCGAGGCTTATTTCAGTAATAACTTTTTAGCATAATATCGAACAAACACCGGATAAATTAAGACATACTGCATATACAGTTTTAGTGGTGACCACAGGAAAAAATTTTTGACGGAAGGAAACAATTCATTGTTATTTTAGTAAAGTTAATATGATTTGTGGGCGAAAATAGCTTTTGGTTATAGATATGTGTGAACAGAGCAGATATAAGCTTAATACTTATACGTACTAGAATTATCAATAACAAAAATATAACGGATGTATATTAATATACTGATTATACATGCAATAAAAGAATTTATTTAAATTACTATTTTTGGTATTTTACGAAATTCGATGAAAACCCATATAACGATACGGTATAAAAATATAAGAATTATATTTATCCAAACGTAAAACTAATAGCATTAGACACACGATTTAACCTTATTATAAATTAATGAACATTTAATGAACAATACTGGTACATATAGATATATTTAGCTTCGAAAACCTCGTTAATTCGTGATACGCAACTTATGACCGATTTAACTGATGTGTCGCTTACTGTTGTTGTCACCGATTTAATTGCCATTTTTTCGAGCATGAAATAGTAATTAATTTTTTGCGTGAAAAAGTTTAACATTTTTTTCTTTAATATAACTTAAGTTTTTTTTATAATAAGTTGAATAAAATATTTATTTCAATTAACTCACATAAATGTCATCGTAAAACACGTGAAAAAAAACAGTTATCAAATAAAACCCTATTTTAATAGCTTCCCATTATTTTCAAGTGCTTGTGAAATATCGATAATTTTTTATATATATTTTGTATCCATATCTTATCTTTTAAACAATGAAATATAATACGTAAAAGACCACCAGTTATTATTATTAATAGTCAAATAAGTTTTTATTTATCTGTAAATATTAACTCTTATATACAATTATAAACAATTAACTTTAAGTTAGCAAAATAAATATTTAAGATTTTTTGGGCAATGACTTGTGATATTATAAGCTGAATTAAAAATACTAATAATGAGATATTTTTAAATAGTTATCTAATGTGAATAAAATTATATTTTTGCCTCAAATTTTATTTTAATCATTTGAATTTAGTAACAGGAATATATACAAAAAAAATTATTTAATATATTTGCTAAAATATTTCGATAATAATCAGAAAAGTACATCAATAAACTAGATTTTTGTTGTAAAAATAGAAAAAACAATAATAAAATTTAAGAAAAAGCGTATTAAATGCCATTAAAGTTAAATGTCATAAGTTTTATCTCAAACCATACATCTTTGACGTATTTTTGTAACTCAACGTAAAAATTATTCTTTTAAAGTTTGAATGCTAATACGTTACAGAAAAATAAAAATGAACAGCTAAATATAATTATTGAAATTCATTTAACATTTAAATTGAAAAGTTTTAAATTTAAAAAATAGCAAGTTTTAACATTACAGAAATTCTATTTTGTGGTTGAAAACAATAATTATCTCATTAAAAAATAATTATCAAAAATAACTAAATAATCATAAGCTCTATCATAAGGTCTATACTGAATGAACTAAACATAAAAATGTAATCTAATAAAATTGAATTACAATCATACCTGTTTGATATTATTTAACAACACGTTTGCTTCAAAATTGCGATAAAGTTGTTGTCGCGTAATCTTTTTATTATGTATAGCGCAGTGATGATGATGATGACGATGGTGTGACTGATGCTGATGTTGATGTTGATTCGGTATATATATATGATGGGAAGATTGCTGTTTATTGCTCGAGTTATTAAGATTAACCGAATTATCGCTATTAATAGACATTTCAAATTGTTTGGCAGATTATCATTATTTTTAGAACACCATAATCGCTAATAGAGTTTATCACTATTGGAAACAAGCAGACAATGCTTAAGAGAGCGATGAGCTAATCGATGAACGAAAATGTAGACCAAATACACATTGTATGATAGTGTGGCGCAAAGTTAGTGCATTGCGATTTCACATTCAAACTCACTAATTTTTTGGGATTTTTGTCCACATTTAAAAAATCTTGATAAAATGGATCACTTCTTTTCGTAAAAACTAGTAAGACTAGTATTAGTAAATAGAAAGACGTTTTTTTGGACTAGAAAACAGATATTTAGTCCATTTAACGAGTAAATACGATTACAAAAAAGAACACAACAGATTTACGCTTTAGTTTTGATTCATTTTCCAGTGTCATTTAATGTGTCGTTTACTCTATCTGTTTTCAAAGACTTTCTCTCCAAACGGTGTTGTTATGGCAGCGAAGTATATAGTAGTATAGCGACAGCGCTTTAACTTAATATTATGTATGTTTTGTTATAACTTCTAAGATATACCAGATATACAGTATATACATATACGGTATATAAACTCTGTAAAATATATATATATATAAGTATATATAGTTTTTTACCGGAAATTTTGTATTTTTTTTGCTGGTTTGCCACGATTTGATGCATTAACGAAAGTTTGTCATGCGCTCATAGTTGTGCACCAAATTCACTATACTGTATATTCACATAATAAACAGTTTGCTAAACAAAACATTGCCGTATTTACACTTATGAGTGAATGAAATCGAGAGAATTAGATAAGAATTATGACAAAACTATATAAATAAGTACATCAGCGCTCAATTTATAGTAATATAATTCTTATCTAAAAATATTATACAAAAGCGTAATATTACAATTTAATAATGAATACCTGCTAAATATTTGATATTTTTAACAAAAAAATTAAGATCTTACTTTGCATTGCGTATTAACTCTGAATAGAAAATAATTATTACTTTCGAAAAAGATAATTAAATATAATGACATAAGTGTTTTATACAAAATATTGTTATATTTTTGAACTTAGCTTTAAAAAATCTTTAAACCAGTTCTACGTATGTTTACTCTTATGAATCCTTATTTTTTACCAAATCATCCTATCAATAATGATTGACTAAGATGTTATTGTTTTTTATGACATAAGTTTATGACATATAAAGCCAACAGAGCGAGTAAAACTAACCAAACGAATATTTCTAAATTAATGCGTATTCATAGATAGCTACGATAGACGTAGACATTAGACGTACGCTTATGCTTGTCTAACGCAATGGCAGCACAATTATTGCCTAATTTATACAGTATATTCAAACATCTTTTTTCGAAATTATAGATAATTTCATACTACACTAACTTAATGCCATTACAATCACATCGTTAAATATAGATAATTCTGTTATAATAGAAGACAAACTTTTCGGAAAAAATAAAACGTATCCTGGTTTTACTGTGTTGTTGCAAACTATTGCATATTCAATTTTTATAATGTCTAAAAATATCCTCAAAGCAGATATACTAAGTCTTATAGACTATTAACTTAGTAAACAAAAACACGTTAACACTGTTTCATTACATTATCCAAAATATTACGATAAGTTCGAACTTAATACGTTAAACAAATACCGGTAATGCTTAATGTAGCATAATATATAATAAAGATTAAGCTCAAGAAATTTTCAACAGTTATAAGATTATTATATTAATTAAAATTTATTTTTTTGTAATCATAAATGAATATAATTCATGTATTATAAAATTGAGGGAATGTGTGATTTGGCATATGGCTAGCAATATAAGTGTACGTACAATATGTCTAAAAATTAATTATTAAAATCCCTACTATTATCTCGACTCATGTGTGACTGATGTGGATGTGACTGTGACTGATGGTCAAGTTTTAGTTTGGCTGCCTCTCGAATCGAGGATAATGTCTTCAAAAGCCATTTATTCTTAGATTCATCGTTATGAGTCTTAAACTGATTCAATTCCGTGTGCGCAGAGTTTAACTGCATAACTAACTCCTAATATGCCAATAAATAAACAAATATTATATAAGTTAAGTTTTCCCTTAATTTTATTTTAATTATTTTATTAAACCTCATTCCTATATTCGGCTTCAACGAGAGACACTTTTGTTTTAATCAATTCATCTTCTAATTCTTCAATTTTTCGTGATAAAGAATTACTAGCATTATCGTCAGTTTTGTCCCACTCTTCGCCATTGATTTCACCAGTTTTAATGTGATGATTATTCGAATTTGTGAATATCTGAGCGCATCGCTCGCAGTCTCGCACTTTCATCGAAATCGTTTGCAACGATTCGCGCCAAGAATTTTGTTCGGAATCAAACCGGGATTGAAGTTGAGAACAGATCTTCTTATAATCATCTATAATCTTATTATTTCTTGCGATCTCTGTTTCCGCTCTCTCTAATTCTCGTCTACAGATCTCCTGCAATAAAACATACAATCATATCAAACTTCTAATTAAAGATTGATTTCATCCATACTTTTAAAAACTTTACTTCATCCTCTAATCTAGTTTTTTCGCCTTCAACTTCCACTAAAATACATTTCGTTTCTAACAATTCAGTATTAAGCGCATCGGCTTTATCTTCGACAGCATCCAAATCGGCGCGTAATTTAATTTTTGAATCACAAGTGATCAGCAATTCTTGGGCGAGATTATCGTTTTCCTGGTCGAGTCTCATCGTTGAATCGAGTAATTTCTTATTTTCTTTAATAATTCGATCAAACGGGTCTTCCATTTTAAGTGATTCTTTCCATAATTTATATTCTTTTTCATACTTTCCTAATTTCTATTAACGTTTCGGATAAATTTTATATCACATTATTTTCAAAAATTGAATAAAAAACGTTAAAAAAATTAAAACAAATATTAACTTTAATTTTAATAGAAATGGCAGTCTTTAATAGCAATTTTCCATTGTCTTCATTGCGAAACTTTTTCGGTAACGCAACGCGAAAGTATTTAAGTACACCTTCAAAGTCAAGTGTCAGCAAATCCTTTTTCGAAATCACTAGTAATGCTAATGCAACTTGAAATATAGTATTGATTCCGTCCAATAAAAACAGATCCAATATTGGAAACACAACATTAAGCGGAAATTTAGCGGTGAATAGAGTGAGAAACCATTGCGATGCATACATATGCGCCTCAATGCCTATCAGTAGTGATTCATAAATTTTAGATAACTTTTAATTCATTATATAATTTACTTATTTATACCCAAATCAACAAAATGAGAATGTAATTCGGGATATAAGTGTTCAATAGATCTCTCCAACTGATAAAATTTGCAGTGAAGTTCTTCGAAACCGCAGCGAAATAGTATTCTCAATCCATAGTTATTCATGATTTTAACCAAAACGCAAAACGCCTGCTCTTCAGGCATATGTAGCAGCAGTACAGCCATCATAAACGACAAGCCCTGACAGTAGCCGATCTCCGGATCGTAATTCGAGTATGCTTTGCATAACTTAAACAACGATTCCTGCCCTAAAGATCCCGATTCTTTAAAAAACTCGTGCGCAGGAAAAGTACGATTGATATCGCGTTTAATATTCTTCTCGAAAGGCGATTGTCTTGTGATGAGAATCCTGTACTGTTCCATAAGCGTTAGGTCGTCATGACAACCGGCCAACAGCTGCCACACTTCCGCTCTCAGCGCTTCAGGAATGCCTCGACGAACCAAAGGGTGCACGTGTTTGGGACGCGTCGACACGTTTGACTGCCACTTCACTAATACGTCAGACCATCCTTCGAGTTCGTCCAGTGAACACACTTTCGACACAACACCCGTTCCCGAAGGCAGTGGTTCGTCGTTATCCTCTTCTTCTTCTGACGGTGTGGTTATCGATGACAATGACGATCGATTTAAATCGCTTCGATCATCCATTCTTGTATATAATTGAAACATATGACAACTAATATAACACCATTCAGTGTCTATCCGTAACGTTATATCAATATACTGTATAAATATATGAGTATATACTGTGTTATACGATAGCGAATATAATCCTAACATAAAGCACGTGTTTAGAAAACATATTAAATTAATAAACAGATTAAATATATTCTCTTACATAAGTTTAATATCTTTACTCATTCAGAATTCTAATTAATAAATATTTAAAATATTTACCGTAATAAATGTAATTAAGTAATTTTAAGTTATGAAACTGCAAAATAGTTACTAAAATTTTATACAGTATTTACTGTCAACTGTATAAATTTATTAATATTTTCCTAGCATTACATCTGCATAATATGGGTGTGTTTGGGGCGTTAAATATTTGAATCTAAATTTTTGATAACAAAAAGCGATATTGAAAATTCGATATTTTAAAAGTTTTATTGATTTTATTTTATTTTATGTATTGCCTTACTTCTAAATTAACTTAATTTGAATTTGATTTTTATAAATATAACAATTGATTTTTATAAAATTTACAATCAAATTTATAATAAATATTAATGTGCTGAAAAATGATAGTTTATATTTATATACGTTATACTTTTTACTATTTTATATTTTGCTATGACGTAATAAGAATATTTTGTTAGAATTGCTAGGTTGTTGGCGTAGAGAATGTTAAAATTTGAAAATATTTGCATTATTTTAATTAAAATTTTTAATATAAAATTAGGTACATTAATTTTTACTAGACTTAAGTTATGTTTTTATGCAGTACAAATCAAAAAAGTAAACAAAACTAGCGAAAACTTTTTAAATATAGTAATTTAGGTACGAATTTAAGGATCGGAACCTAATTAATAAATCTTCTTAATTTTTCTAAAAAATGTGTGAGGGGAAAATAAAAATAATAATATTATTAATGATAGATTCAAAGGTTGTAAACTTTATTAACTTTATAGTTCATAATAGAAAGGATTTGGGATAATGTTTTACTAAAAGTTTTGTGATTCTAGTTTTATAACAAAAATATAAACGGAATAAGTATGATAAGTAAAATTTATATTATTATTTTCTCAAATACTATTCATTTGTTTATAAAAAAAATTAATGTTCTTTAATAATACTGTTAAAATTTGTTGGTTTAAGGTTAGGTTTTTACTGAAGTGTTTAAAATTAGTCGAAAGTATTAGAATTTTTCTTTTTTGATCTCTTCTTGATTATTAAACTCATTATATTTGTTTAACTCTTTAATTCTTTTAAGACGCCTTAACCAGTAAAACGCAATTATCACCACTATATGAAGACATAGAAGAATAAATACCAACGAAAACATGTAATAATACCAATAAAAGTGACAAAACAGCGAATTTCTGTTATAACACGAACAGTCATTATTAAGCGCTTCTTCAACTTCTTTAGAGTTTTCGATTAACGTTTCAATATCATCCTTACAATCGTCAACATCTCTGGCTTTAATAAGAACGCATAGCATATAATCCCAAACCGAACAACAGAATTGTTTGTAAGACAAACTTTGCGTATAATTATCTTTGTCGTCATTGATTTGCCAATAATCGTTAGCCTTTGAATAACACGAGTGATTGTGTGTCTCTATATTTGCTAAACATTCTTCCGAAATATTATACGCCGGTATGTAATGCTTAGGCTGAACACAATTAATTACTTTAATACTAAATATTAGAATAAATATTGTTATTAAGTAGTGTTTCATGATTGATAACTTTTTTGGTTTTAACACTAATTATTTTGTTGAGATTTATTACGCTTTTAAACAATCGTTATATATTGTTATTTTGTTGTCACGAGTTTGATATACGCGTTTAGAAAATATCATAACTTTTTATTATCTTTTATGAAAAATACTTATATCGCTCACTTCTTGTCACATAAAAGTTTTGATTATACCTTACTTTATTTAATGATAACAAACGGAGTAAACTTGTTAGCATTAAAGCGTTTTTATTTCAATGTTTTTGAAATTGTTTTAAATACTTATGATTAGAATTATAAAAAAGTTTGAGAATGATTTTTTATTTTATTTATTTTTTACTTATTGTTAGAAAAACGTGACCTTAATTCTAAATAAATTGGTATTAATAACCCAAATATTTCCAAAACGTCAAATTCAACGAATTAATTTACAAAGTTTTGTTATTCCTATTTTATAACATAATTCTTTGGGAAAAATTTACAGGAATTTTTTAAAATAATTTTTTGGAATAAAATTCATCTCAACTTTTTATGATCTATAATCATCATAAATTTTGATGTTTGATTTTTTAAATTTCGGTACATCACGAAAAGCACACTTTTAAAGCTATATATGAAAATTAATACATAATATTATTCTGCTTAATAATAAATTTAAAAATAAATTAATTTATTAAAATAAAACCATTATTAGAAAGTATATCTATCGTTAATACAAATTCTGCTTTTAGACGGCATAGCGTACAATATGGCACAATTTCCATGCAACCCATTTCGCGATTGTCTAACAAAATCAGTTTTAACCCATTCTATAGCTGACAATTCAGTAGATGTACATTTGTCTCCTCTTTTTGTCATACAAATTAAGTGTCTCCAGTCTTTACAACAATCAGTGTCATCACTATATTCCTTTACACAATTTTTGTATAAGGAATCAGATGACAGTTTATTAGCACATGTACTGACAAACATCTGGTATTGTGTTTCTTCTTGTGTTTTAGTTTTCGCCAATAAATTAAATAATAACACATAAGAAACTAAATTAATTATAAAGATATTATGCATTTTTCGTTTCAACAAATTAAGTATACATTTATTTACTTGTTTTCTATTTCGCTCATAATATGAATTATTTGTAATAAAATACTTTAGTAACTATGGATATAATCAATAGTGAGTATCATTGTTCAAAAATGATTGTTGTATCAATGCTTTACATTTTTTTAGTATCGCAATAAAAATTCTATTTAGCTTTAGCTTATCATTGGCTGAAAATTGAAAAACTAAGCAAAAACAAAATGAATTTAAACGATTTTTTTAAAAATTTGACCAAAATTTAAGGGGTCACAAACTAAGAGGGTCTAAAAATAACAATTTTTTACATGACCAAAATTTTTTGTCTTTGAAATCTCAAAATTTTGGGTTGGGATCGACTTTTTCAATTTTTAGGGAGGTATACTGGGGCTTCCCCTTGGGAAACCTTGTTCAAATCATTGACGTAAAAATAACGAACCTTAGCTTTCATAATATAGTCCGAGAACTATAGAGCTTATGAAGAAAATTTTTAGTTTGAAGAATTTTAATGTTTTTTAATAAAATTCCTTTTATGTAATAAATTTATTGCATTGGAATTACATTTTACATTAAACTATATTCTTTTGTATTGACATTATAAAATTAGCATTGAATACAGCAAATACTGTACAGTGACCCTGAATTAGCCTGAATGAGCCTCTCGAGAGGTAAATATGGTTTGGGTGCTGACTCGTGAGTTTCAAGTTTCGAATCATTAAAAACTCAACTTAGAGCTCATATCAGTTTCAAGTGTTTGCCATTATTATGTTTAATAAATATTATGAGACTTACACGTTAGTTTATCAGACAATTATTATCGCTAGTTATTATTAATAAAGTTTATCAAAATTCTGTTTTATAATATTACTCAAATAAAATAAATATTAAGAGTTTTTATTATAAACTTTTACACATTAAAAATTATAAAATTATGAAATAGTGTATAAATGATTACTTACATTAAACTCTAACATCATATCTGTGATAATAATTATTTCATTTTATTAATTCGTCATAAATAACATAGATTTGTAAATACATTGTTGTCTATCAGAATAATTTGGGCTTTAATTATTACTAAAATATGTCGGAGTCATTAACTGAGGAACAGATCTCAGAATTTAAAGAAGCGTTTGCACTGTTCGATAGCGATGGCGATGGAATGATCGACACGAGTGACGTCGGAATAGTGATGCGATGTGTCGGTCAGAACCCGAGCGAAGCGGACTTACAGGCAATGATCAGTGAATTAAATTGTGATAAACACGGAACCGTGGATTTTACCAATTTTTTAACATTAATGGTTAAACAAATGAAAAATATAGACTCAGTTGAAGATGTTATCGAAGCGTTTCAAGTGTTCGATAAGGAC
Organism: Phthiracarus crinitus; assembly: GCA_034698025.1. Taxonomy (NCBI): domain Eukaryota; kingdom Metazoa; phylum Arthropoda; class Arachnida; order Sarcoptiformes; family Phthiracaridae; genus Phthiracarus; species Phthiracarus crinitus. The sequence goes on along the minus strand of JAQGAW010002345.1, from coordinate 3,587 downwards.
GGCAATGGTTATGTGAGTGCAGCTGAATTGAGACACGTTATGACTAATCTCGGAGAGAAACTTACCGATGAAGAAGTGGATGAAATGATTCGAGAGGCAGATATCGATGGCGACGGACACATCCATTACGAAGAATTTGTTACCACTATCACTACGAAATGAGTTTAACATCAATTTGTTAAATAATACCCAATTACTAATTAAGGGATAAATTTTGAAGTTATTGTAGAATTTATTGTAATATATTGTTTTAATGTAACCATTATATTACGAAATAGGCTTTTAATCAACATTATAATTAAATTTTTAAGAAACATGTTTGAAGATTTATTTGTATTTCAATGATTTATATTTATCGTTAAAAACAAACTTATCTAAAACTAGCAAAATTAGTATTATTAAACATTATTGTTATAGAATATTAAATAATTTTAAATCAAAACAAGATCGAAACGGTCGTAATATCTGACTTTTCAGTTTTAAATTAAGATAGTTTTTGGTCGCTCGCTCCCAATATTTTAGTTATGTATTGTTAATTTATATTAAATACTTATTATGTAATGTTTATTAAGTAATATAGTTGATTATTTAAATCGGCATATGCCACACAGAAATTCTGAATATTACAAACTTATTCTTTTTAATTTAAATCAATTACTGTAATAACTTAGGATACGCAGAATATGCCGCAATTTTATCTTAAGATAGTTTTAAATTAAGATAGTTTTTGTTTGTTAAATCTCTACAATCGTTCTCTTCTATTATTAAAGTTATTTTATATCTAAACATTTTAGTTATTTTGTAAGTAATATAGTTGTTTAATTAAATCGGCATATATGCCAATCTAAAATATTGAATTTTTTATTCTTATTCATATAAATTTAAAATAATCGTTAGAAAATTTTAATTACTGTATAACGGAATATGCCACTATATTACGAAATATGCCTGCAATTAATGGGTTTTAATTCTATTTTTTTCACTATTTAAAGATATTTCTTCATAAAATAACGGAAACTTCTGATAACGGAAAATTCCGCTGTTAATGGGGTTTATTCTATTTTTTGACATTATTTACAGTTATTTCTTCATAAAATCACGGGATATGCCACAATATTCATAATTTTATACAATTTTTTAATTATTTTTCAGAATATTTGCTTTTCAACAATGAATTTTTTTTCATTTTTATCGATTTTTTTCATTTAAACAATGATTTTTTGAAGATAGGAGTCTTTTTTGAAAAAAATCCCTTAATAAATATAAAGAAAAAATCCCTTAATAAAAATAAAGAACTGGTAAAATCCCTTAATAAACATAAAGAAAAATTCCCTTAATAAATATAGAGTGTCTACGGACAGATAGACATACCTAAATCCATATATCTGACAATTTTTGAAGTCAGATAAAAAATTTAAATTTTTAGTTTTTCGGTTTCAAATAAAAAATATGTTATAAAAAAGTATGTTTATATCCAAATGGCAAATGACTGCATTATTTTAACAAAATTATATTTTATATGGTCATTAAGATTCTGTAATAGGCCTGCAAAAAGTGTGAGGACTAGACAAGATCGGGTTTGAGACCACGAGATTAATCTGGACAGGATTGTCATTTAAAAATATTGTGACAGCATATTTAATGTGAGCCACGGAATTAGAAAAACGTGTATCAAATTTTCGTTTTACAAATTCCTATTAGAGATGAACATTGGTTTTACAGTATTCCTTTAACCTTTAACCTTAAATTGGATATTAGTTAGGAAATCCCTGATTCAGACAATTTTTTCAAAAAAAAGTGGATGATAGGTGAATAAATTTCTTTTCAACTAATGTTTGTTTGAATATCACAAAATAAACAAATTTTTTTAAAAATAATTTTTAGTGTTTAAAATTTAGGAATATTTATTTTCTTAAAATAATTAAATTTTTTCTAAATATCTTTTGTCTAAAATCAAGTCTGAAGCAGGAATTCCTTAATTACTTTGAACAAATCTCTCAACTTTTAACATTAACCGGTTAATAAATTTCTTAAATTTAACTATTTTTTTTAACCTTATGATTAACCGGTTAACCTATTTTTAAGTTTTAAAATAAATTATTTAGTAAATTATCTTTAATTCACATAAAAATTAATTCTAATAGCAAAAATATCGTTTAAACTCGTTATTCATCGTTTTAAAAGATATTTCAATAGATATATTTGAATAACATATAAATAAATTATAAAGTAAAAGAATTTGAAATCGTATCTTAATAAAAATTTAGTAAGTATAGTTTACAGTTAACTTTTGTAATAATTTTAACGAACTGGTTAAAAGCAATTTAACTTTTAACATTAACTTTAGTACCATTTCTAGTACATATAATAGATTGAAAATGTTTCAATTTAAAGTTGAAAAGTTTGATATTTTACAACAAATGCTCATTAACTTAGTGTTTAAGGACAAAACATGATGAGACAAAATATTGATTTAATAGGTCAGGACGGATCGGGACAGGAAAACAATTTTAAAACTAAATTAGAAATCGAAACAACTAGTATCAAGACTAGCCTACCAATCGTGACGTCAGTAACTTTGAGTGCATAGCTATTCGTTTAAATGCAATCTTAATTCTCGACGCATATAAGACGATGAGAAGGTTATAAAAAAAGCTGCACGTAATACAAAAGATCAAAAATGAGAAACTTTTGGTGTGGATTTAGAACAAGACTTCATAAAACCCCATAAAGTATTCTGACAAACCATTCGTCAGCTTAGAAATGGAAACAGTCAATGATATATACGAAAATGCCTTCACCAAAGATAAGGAAATTGTCAAAAGATGGAATGAATACTTTGATGAAAAGCTTAACCCTTTATGCCCAAATTCTCAAACCCCAGAGTTACTGACAGGAGAAGAAAATAATCCTTTAGAAGAGATGAAAGAGTCCCAGTCCAAGTCCAAGTTCCAGTCCCAGTCCCAGTCCCAGTCTCAGTCCCAGTCTAAGTCCAAGCTTCAGTCCAAGTCCCAGTACTTGTTTTAATTCCAGTACCAATTTTAATTCCAGTTCCAGTTCCAGTTCCAGTTCCAGTTCCAGTTCCAGTTCCAGTTCCAGTTGCAGTTGCAGTTGCAGTTCCAGTTCCAGTTCCAGTCTCAGTCTCAGTCTCAGTCTCAGTCTTAGTCTCAGTCCCAGTCCAACTCCCAGTCCCAGTCTCAATTCCAGTTAAAATTCCAGATCCAGTTTTAATTATAGTACCAGTTTCAGTTCCAGATCCAGTTCCAGTTCCAGTCTCAGTCTCAGTCTCAGTCTCAGTCTCAGTCTCAATTTCAATCTCAGTCTCAGTCTCAATCTGAGTTCAAGTCCCAGTCCCAACCCCAGTCCATGTCCCAGTCCCAGTCCCAGTCCCAGTCCAAGTCCAAGTCCAAGTCCAAGCTACAGTCCCAGTCCCAGTACTAGTTTTAATTCCAGTACCAATTTTAATTCCAGTTCCAGTTCCAGTTCCAGTTCCAGTTCCAGTTCCAGTTCCAGTCTCAGTCTCAGTCTCAGTCTTAGTCTCAGTCCCAGTCCAACTCCCAGTCCCAGTCTCAATTCCAGTTAAAATT
>JAQGAW010002344.1:0-15510 GCA_034698025.1 Phthiracarus crinitus | reverse complement strand
ATTAAGTCCATAACTCGTTGAAACGTTGCTGGTCCGTTCATCGCCCCAAATGGCATTTTAACGTACTCGAACAAACCGTCGGGCGTTATAAACGCTGTCTTTTCTCTATCGCGCTGAGAAACTTTTATCTGGAAATATCCCATATTCATATCGAACTTTGAGATATATTTGACTCCGTTTAATGTGGATAACACGTCATCAATTCGCGGAAGTGGATACACATCAGGTTTGGTCTGCGCGTATTGAGCCCTGAGATCGACACACATTCGCACACTGCCGTCTTCTCGACTAAAACTACGGGTGAACTCCACGGACTAACGCTATCATGAACCACTCATAAGTCCTTCAATTCTTCCACTTGTCGATTGATTTCTTCGCGATGAGATAAGGAATATCGATAAGGTGGCTGATGTACGGGATTACTCTCCGTAATTATCTCGTGTTCCATAAACATACAGTGACCTAAGTCTCGTTTGTCAAATGCAAAACATTTTCGATACTTATTACACAACTCTCTCAGTTTTTCTTTTTGACCACGGGTTAACTTCTCATTCACAGGAATCGGACCACCCTCGATAAACAAATCTTCCGTTTCTGTCACTTTCTTCTCATTAACGTTCCGGTCATTACACAGTACGCTTCTTACCTCCTTCTGTGCCTGCATCAATGCTTACATCGTACGAATTCACGTTTAACATTTGCACACGCGCTTCCCCTTTCTTTATGTTAACCACAGAGTTCGCTAATAACAAACCACTATGTTTATACGCGTCATCGCTTGAGTAGATTAGTTCAACAAAACTGCTCTCCAAATTCTTATGAGCAACACTTACACGGGCTAGCTTACTTGAACGAGCTGGCACTGTTAACGCTTCGGCTTTATGGATTCGCCCGTCTGTCGTCCTTTAGTTTATCCGCTATCTTTGCGTTAACCGGTTGTTTAGTTATCTTTATCTCACCATATCCTGTGTCCCTAAACAATTATTTCGTTTAACTGTTTAATGAAGTCGTTGCCGAATAACATTTGAAAAATCGCGTCCTGCACAACGACTATCTGAACGTCCAAAGATTTGGTTGTTTTCAAACTGTTGCGATATGTGATCGTAGCTATGGACTCTCCCGTGACGCTGAAGTACGACTGGTTTCCGCATCTCAGTCGGTTATCCCGATAAGGTACAATTGCTAACCCGATGCTATTCGCCAAATCGCATTTCATTATAGTTACCACATAACCTGTATCGTAAAGCACCTGTATTTTCACGTCATTAATCCAAATATCAGTTTAAGTTAACACGTCGGACACTGCAGTGCATACGATGTCGTCACCAATATTTTCTTCGTTAACATTATAGACAATTTTGGACTTAACAGCCGTGTCGCTAACATCTCTAACATTGTTTGAATTGCGAGTTGACGCGTCGTTTCGTCTATTTCCAACTGATTGACCCGTTTGATTCATCTCTGTGTTAGCCGCTAGACTGTTTGGTCGGTTGGTCGACGATTGAATTAGCAAAATCGCGCGACATGACCGGTCTGCCCACACTCCCAACACTTCGGATCGCCGGTGGGAGTCCGTCCATTACCTTTTCCTCGATTACGATAACGATTTCCAGCGCGATTCTGGCTCAACTGTGAACTTAAAGTTTTCTCCGTCACCTTCTCTAACGAGTTAACCAAGGTTTTTCCCATTTCGTTGAACATGTCGGCCATCATTTTGAAGTTATCAGCCGTTTCGCTAACTTTTGTCGGGTTAACCTTTGGAGCACTTACTGCGTAGACATGACTGAAGCAATCGTTGGTGCTCTTCAATCCTTCCTCGGCTAACTTCGCTAACTTTAATAACTCGTCAATCGATTTCGGTTGGAGAGAATAAATTTGCTTCTGAAGCTCAGAATCCATTCCCTTTATGATATTACGGACCACCATCTTGCCATCCATCGCGTTGTCGACACACCATGGCAAAGAGCGCGTTTGTCATAGATATAATTGACAACGGACTCATCTGATTTTTGTCTCCTCCGCTTCATCTCGTCCTTAACAAATGTGTGATAGTCGTTCGGAATAAAGTGATTGATGAGCATCTGCTTTAAGTCTTTCCACGCAATATTCTCGTTGGTCACCCAACACTTATGCCAACTTTCTGCTGTTCCCGCCAAAAACATTGGTAAGCGACGAACCTTCTGCGGGTCATCCCAGTTGTTCATAAGCGCGATTCTTTCATATTCGTTGATCCAACGATTGACATCTTGCGCGAGCTCTCCCGTAAATACTTCGAGTTTTGATGCAACTCCATAGCGTTGAACGATGAGACATGTTATTGAAGGAAATTGCCATTTTTTCTAATATTTCGCTGAGGTTAGCCTCCTGGCTATCCCCGTTCTGCACAACAGGCATATTTAATTTAATTCGAATCAATTAAAAATCAAATTTAATAAAGATTTCACAGAGCGTTCACTTTCCCGCAACCAACTGTCTCTCAATGCTGGAACTGATTTTTCGCAAAATCTCGGCGGTTAGCGCGTCCAAAACAGTAAATTTTATATCGAAATGGTCAGAACTTCTTCGCGAATCGAATGATATCTCGGTGTCACCTCCATTTCTAAAATTAGTTTAATAAATTTAATTAAAATCGAATACAATTAAGACGTTGCGTCTGTACACTACACAAGCCAACGGAATACTCTACGGAGCATGCGTTGACGTATACTCTGTATTACAATATGTTCATTATGTTTAAGACATTGTTCACAATCTCAAATACATAACTTGTTATGAATATTAAAAAGTTCACATTATAAGCATTTATCAAGTTGTACTTTTTTAAAACTAATATTTAACTTTTTAAGAAAATTATTAAAATATGAAAAATTACAAACTTCTACGATTACACTTTCTTTATTATTTAAATTAGAATATTTATTTGAACTTTTGCTAATTCTGTTTAAAATTTTTAATTTAGCAAATTGCTTATAAAGTTCCACTGAATTAGAAACAATGTCACTATTAATGTATCGACGATTTAGTGTAGATCTTAAATTATAGTGATTAAACTCAGGGTTAAAACTTTCAATAAAATTATTTATTTCACTATTAAATTTTTTTTAATGCTTTTTCCAGTGTTTTTTTATATTAATAAAATTTATTTTGTACTCAATATCGTCTTGTACATTATTACATATATTTATAGCATTAATATCATTTTCACTTTGATTTTCGTTTCTAATAAATAATCTTTTTATGGTTGTAAACGATTTAATTTTTAAAACTTTCATGTAAAAAATGTTGCACACACTTTTCTTGTCCAATTTATATTCATATTTAAATTTAATTTGACTATAATTTTTCGCACGTGTAACAGAATTTTTTATATATTTTTGTTTTTCATTTGTTGTTAATATATTGAAAAAAATTACACATTTGAGTTTGTCTTTAACACAAAATAGAATTTTCACAATCAAATATGCACTTTTTAGAACATTTACTAACTTTAAATGATGATATTATTTCCATTTAAAATTAATAATCAGTAATTATAATCAATATTTAATATCAAAACAATGAATATAATGAATTTCTAAAATAATAACACTGCATAAACAAACAATAAACAAAAGACGATTTCTACGCGCTCGTAACCTAAGCTACGAGAACACAAATCTAAAAACTAGTTTTCGTTTTTCCCACTTTCTAATACTGCACACTGAACGGAAAACCATAGAATATCATTCAGTACACGCGAAATCTATCGTAAAAATGTAAATTATTACTTATTTCATTTCAATTAGTCCCATGCTATGGTGTAAGTATCAGATGTGGGCCACGGTTTACCGCGGGTTTCTATTGTATATATATATAAATTGCTCAAAATTCTACAATTGCTTTTCTAATTCGGTGATAATTCATTTTCAATTTAAATTTTAAATAACTTTTGAATGTTTTTTGAATGCGATAAATTAATTATTATTTGACGTTTACAACAGCTTTTAACAATTTTCTGTGCCAACCGATACGCTCTAATAATCATGTCATACAACGCCACTAAAGATAGACCCAAATACAGTTCACCCAAACCGCTGACGTTAGCGATATATGTGGTGAAAAGAATGGCCTCTTTATGGACAAACTGTTGGTCGCCATCAACGCTGTACTTAATTCTCACTTCAGATATATTAAGATTATCGGTATCAGAACCTAACGCTACCGGATTGTAATTGCATTCAAATATATGCAATTTTATGATATACTTCTCTATATAGAAATCGGGCATACATTCACTCTGACACCGTTCCCGTACTTTGAAATATTGCAAACTTTTCTCAACAGTAACCGGACATAGTTTCGTATGATTTATTAGCTCATTCAGTATAATAACGTTTCACTGATTACGAGAATCCAATGCTTTATCGTATGACTTGTCGAACATACACAGTCTCTCGCAATCGCTTTTCGAAAGCGAATCAGATTTATAAGGATTACAGTTCGACTCATACGGCGCTTCTTTTAATACCGATATTGTGCGCGTGTATTCCAATACATACGATTCGCGGAAAAATTATAAAAATTTAATAACTAAGGTTTAATCACTATTTTAATTTCGTATCGGTTGCTAAAATAAATCTTTGATTATGTATTACCATAAATATTTTATATTTTATTCGATTTCCTGTTTTTAAACATCTAAACATTTCGTTTCAAAAACTAAAACTTATTTATTTGGTAGTTATATAAAAACAATATTTGCATTGAAAAATTTTTAATTTTATATAAAATATATGTTTGCTAACTTTTTTTCGTGATTATGTTTATATTATTGTTTAATTTAAAAATATTGAACCAACCATGAAAAATAATTTACCGGTACGTCATAAATTATTAAATTAATTTTTTGCCCAAATTGCACAAATTTTTGTTTTCAATGATTAATTTTCCTAATTAATTTTTCAAATAGTAATGATAATTATACGTAAAATTAAATACACACTTAAAAAATTTTAAAAGTTATACAAGTTATTTGTGTATGTGTCATGTAGAATATTTAATTTGGTTGCATAAACTTGATATTTAAAAATTTGGTGGTCATAACGAATTTTGTGACTAATTTAATGGTTTTGGGGAAATTTTATGATTTAACCAAATATCCGACCTCTGATTATTATTTTAACAGTAAATCTTGAAATTCTGTTCTAGTGATACACATATTAACCGGTTAACTTTTGACCTGACCGGTTAACTGGTTAAAGTTAAGGTTATAGTTAAGAATTTGAGGTGAGTTAAGGTTAAGAGTTAAAGAGTTTCTTAACCGGTTAAGTTAAAACTAAAATCATGGTTAACCGGTTAACTCATTTTAGCTTTATTTATATGATTTTTCAATAATTTTGAAAGAAATTTTGAAAGTTTGAAAAATAAGTTTAATTTTTGAGGTAAAAAACTAAAATAGAAGTTGTTATTACATAATGATTTTTTATGTAACTTTTATGGGAATTTAATTAATTCATAAGTTTTGTTTAACTTGTATTTAAATAGTTGGCGAGAAAATTGGAGTTAACTCGAGTCAAAATTTGTTTAACCGGTTAAAGATAAAGTTAATAAAGTTATTAACCGGTTAAGGTTAAAGTTAAAAATACTTTACGAGTTAAGCCATTTCTTTAAATTATAACTTTTGTGCATCTGATGTGATTCACTAGAAACATACTGCGAAATAAACATTTTCTAATCATTACTTGTGTTCTATTAAATATTAAGGTCAATGTTCAGTACTATTTATTTATAGTGTAATTATCATATAAAGTAAAAGTTAGTACACATTTCGCAATTCCAATAATTTTTCAATATTTATCTCACCGTTTTTATTGTTAATAGCGTTTTTGATGATTGGAAACTTAATGCATTTTATATTTATTGAATTTAGTTAATTGTGAATATAAAGGCTATTCTAAAGTCACAGACATATAATAAATCTTTGTTTACAGCTATTTAAATACTTTCAAAGGAAGGAAGGATCGATTAAATATTTAAGTTAATATATTGAGTTAATAATGAGTTAGAGTTAGACGAACTTATACTTTGTTCACATTTATTTACATCTCTTTTCAAGTATGTAAATATATTTATACCTATATTTAAGTAATCCCTGATTAGACTTTCGTTTACCAAATTTAAATAAATCGTGTTTAAAAATGCGGTATAAATACACTGTGAGTTTTACGTTGATGTTGTATTATAATTATATTTTTGTGTGATTTGTGTAATTTTTAATTTATTTAAGAACGAAATTTAAACATATTATTTAAATATGTACTGTATTCAGTAAAAAAGTATAAAAGTGATAGTTTCGACAGATTTGGTGATGATTTGTGTGAATTAATATTACATTATTTACCGATTAGTGATTGTTTTCGATTGCAATGCGTTAACAAACAATTCAATACTAATATATTTAATAAACAATATAGACTTGTGTTATATGATGGCAAACAGAATGATAATCTCGAAATTGATAATTCAGCGAAAAAAGAGATAATTTTAAACAATCGGAGTAATCAAAATAAAATGACAGTATATTATGATTTATTAAAATATGTATTAAATAAATGTGTGAATATTAATCATATTGAATTGAATGGCAAGATTGAAATGATCGATGAAATTATTCATATAATAGGTAATTACTGTGTATTTATTAAGCATTTAAGAATACTAAAGTTTTCCGAAATATCACTGAACTGTTGGAAATATTTTGCCGAAAAAAGTCTAAAAAAATTGGAATCGTTTTCAATCAATTTGTAGTTACAATTATCATATAAATGAAGATCTATTCGCATCAATATTGCAATTATTTCCTAAACTTAAATCAATAAAATCAAATTGTGATATTAATCCATACTTTAATCTCTGTTATGATACAAATTTAAGTTTTTGGAGTTGTATTGAAAGAGTATCGCTCTATAAAGTGTGTGATCATAGATTTATAACATTTTTCGATCATATAAAACATCAATTAAAGTCATTGAGTGTCATTATAGAATTCAACATTTCGATTAAAAAAGAGTTGGAATTTGCTTTAATGAAACATTTGGCAAATTTTGAAAATCTTGAATATCTTAGCTGTGAATTTTTGCGTTGCGATCAAAATAATCGCTTTGAGTTATTAAAACTGATTGGTTTGAAATGTTTGCGTTTAAAAGAATTAGATATTGTATGGTTAAATATTCCGAATAATGAGGCTTTTATTAATGTCTTTCAATATATTGAAAAATTTACGATAACTAATTGTAAAAAATTACATAATTTTGAGTTTTTGGGAAAATGCATTCATTTATTTCGTTTAAAAATAGAAGGATATTGTTGTGAAGCAAATGAAAATGATAAAATTGACATCTATTTTGAATCATTTAGTAAAGTTGCCGAATTTATTTGAATTGAAAATGGATTTCGAGGAGATATTGGAATTCGAATATGACTATGGCTTTGACGATAATCTCGTAAATTTCGATTACGATCAATATTCTACTTTTACTACACTTACAGATAAACATATAATATCATATCATTTATCGACAATTGTTTAACTATTAGAAGAATCACTATTTTTGTAAATGAATCAAATATTAATAGAACTATAATTAAAGAGTATATTCAATATAAAAATAAATTAATTCAGTTCAAATAATAAATACAAACTCCTTTTTAAATTTATAAATAACTTGATCATAAGTTTACCGTATTTAATATTAAATTCAATCTGTGACATAAAACATTAATCACATAAATTTAAAACCAAATTTAAAAACAAATTAATTATTCAATTTTTCCCATTGAATCAGAATATTTATTATAGGTTGCAATTCTAACTCTAACACTTTAACTCGTGAGTTAACCTGTTAACCAATTTAGTATTTTTAAAAATTGTTTAGAATTATAATAAACGTTCTTTCATAACAATCTTTCTATTATAAAGGTTTTAAAAATCATCAATTTCCATTTAACTACGTTTTGTCACTATTTTAAAAAATGTTAATAATTTTAAAATTATTATATTTAGAATCTTATACAATATTAAATATTTAAGTTAAACATAGACTGCATTTCTTATATTTTTATATTATATTTTATTAAGTTATGGAAAACTATTAGCAAAATATTCATTAATTGCTTGTCTGAACCATATTTATAGTTAAAATTATTTTTTTTACGAGTGAAAAGTTAACAGTTAATTGATTAAACAACAACAACTAACGGTTTATTTTCGAAATAAATAACTCGAAAAAATATTTTAATAAATATTTGTTTCTATTATTTAAGGCAATTATTCGAATCTTATTGAAAACAAAAATAACTTAAATCGACAGCAACAGCAACAGACGATGAACTGGAAATTTATTTTAAAGTTTGTCGCGACACAAGTCGATCCAGAAAAAGGTTATTAATTATATTTTAATTATATGAGAGATATGTTTTATTAACAGTTAATAAATTTGGTTTAAGGGGAGACACTATTGAGTCCAATAGTGATGTGTGTATCGCACGGATTACGCTTCGAAAAACTGGTCGAACTTCGTTTGCCTCTTTAGTCCATGTGAACCTTAAGTCACTTCACTGTTTATTAGATTTTTATACTTTGACTGTACTTCTAGTGTTATCTAGAAGTACAGTGACTCACATTTGTATTGATTCATAGTTTATATTACCCTATTTAGTTATTCACTTCAATTGTGTGTTATGTATTACTAATTCAATACTTATTACTGTTTACTACAACGCTTTGAACGTACTGCATAGTTATACGGTAGCGCATTGTACTGCTGCTGCAGCAGTATAGTAGTTAGTATCGCCACAGCATAGCTATGCAGTACGTTGAAAGCGTTGTAGTAAACAGTAACCGCACTTTTAAAAAATCCTCCACGAGCCTCCTTTCCAACCATTGCCGAAATTTCTTTTTGCAATACTTATTTAATAATGTGCTCTACAACATAAAAGTAGTTTAAAAAAATTCGGCTTAATACAGTTGGGATACTTCCCTCGTACGTCATTACTTATTACTTCCTGTATTCACGTGTAATGTAATAACACGCTTTCATGTATTCAATGCTTACAGTATTATTAGTATAGTTCATTAATTATTTGTATACCATTTTATTGCCTATGCTTACTATTGAATTCACTTACTTCAGAACTCTCGTGTGTCTTCTTGTATCTCGTGGTCCTTATTATTCCTCAAAATGTGTGAGACCCACACACCATCTATTCTAACCTACGCCGTTCGTCCACTACTGGACAGATACACTACTGACTCATTGCTCTTAAATCGAGTTACGAAACTAATGTAAACCTTCTCTAAAATTATTCTATTTTCTTTTAATTCAATAACTATAAAACGTTTTAAACTAAATTTAACTAAATTTGTGATCGTCTGTAAAAGAAAGTGTTTGAATTATACATTTTAAAAATATTTTATTTGTGTTGAATTCTATTCTAAATAGTTTACAATTTATAAAACGGAATTAATATTTTAATTTCGAAAAGTAAATACGGAAACAAAATACAATAAAGCTAAATTTGTTTGGGGTTAATTAATTAACAATAATAAATGAATTCAAATAAACATATTTTAAGTGTTAAAATTTTGTTGTACTTTTTTGTATGGACACATAAGTAAAAAGTCACGCAGCGAACAAGAAAGATAAAATGTCTCGCTTTATTAACCATTTTAATTATTAATATATCATTAGCATTAAAAATGAATAGTACGTAAGTTCATTGATATCGTAGTTTTAATGTAATGCAGTTCCTTAGGAATCAAAAATCATCAGATGAGCTCACATAACATTTTTTATTTAATTAAAATAATTTTTAAAATTTGTTTAAAATGAAATTTTGAAAAATTTTTTTTTTATAATTAAGCTCTAAGCTGAAGCTCAAGATCAGCGTATTTAAAATATTTATTCCCATGTTTTGCTCTAAGCTCATACACAGAATAAATGAGCATATTTTCATCATAATTAATGTATATGTAAATGAAAGTTTAATATAAAAGATAGGTTTATTTTATAATAATTTATTTCAGTTTTTATAACATTTATTCCATGTTGTCTGAGGCCTTATCATCAAAGAAAATAAAATTTGACACTATTTATATTAACAAAAAATTTCGGTCGTCTATTCTCCATCTAAGCTGTACTTTTGATTTGTTTTTAGATTTTAATACAGTATCACTATTATCGTTATTACTGAAAAAGTTTAATCTAAATCGTAAAAGTATTTCCATTTAATTAGTAATTGTTATGACTGTTATTATTAATAATTTTGATTATTTTGAATTTTCAGTAAATTATTGAAACTTTTATTAATTAAAAACTAGAATAGACATCATTTGAAATAATTCAAAGCTGGTTTTTTATATGTCTTAAAAGTACTCACAATAACAGTAAAATTAAAGTTTTGTAGTTTTCAATAAATTTAGTTAAAAAACACAAACCATTCCAAACAAGATATCTCGCAGAATCATAAGACTACGTAGTCTTCTATTAAACTATTCAATTTATTTCACAGTATAATACAAGAAAATCATAATGTATTTAATTTTAATCTGATAACAATGAACAATATTTAAGTGAATTAATTACAATAAAGTTGTTTCAATAGATGGCAGTATTATATGATTTATTGATATATTATGTGTTGTCATTCGTTTTGAGTGTGATTTGTGCATAAAATTAATTCAAATATTATTATTTTGGTTTAATATAATTTACGTTAACATATTAATTAATTATAATAATAATGTGTGAAATAAGACGAAGAGATAGTTTTGATAGATTTGGTGATGACTTATGTCAAGTAATATTACATTATTTACCGATTAGTGATTGTTTTCGATTGCATTGCGTTAACAAACAATTCAATACTAATATATTTAATAAACAATATAAACTTGTATTAACCGATTGTCAAACATCAAATATGCATAAAAATATTGGCGATTATGAAAAATTAATAATTAAAGAGTTAGTTATTAACAATGGAAGTGAATCAAAAATAAACAATGATTTATTAAAACATATGTTATTTAAATGTGTGAATATTAATTATATTATAATTAATGGTTTTTTTATAATATGCGAAGAAACAATTAATATAATAAGCAATGCTTGCAAACGTATAAAGCATTTAAATATCTATATGTTACACTCAGAACTAATATCACAAAACTATTGGAAATTATTTGTGGAAAAAAGTCTTCAAAACTTAGAATCTCTATATTATTATATATGGGGTAATCAAAAATCAATCATAACAATATTACAAATGTGTCCTAAAATTAAATCATTAAACTCAAAGGTTTATACTGAATCTGTTTTTGATCACTTTTTTAAGACGAATATAGATTTTGGTACTCATTTGGAAAGAGTATGTCACTATAGAGTATGCGATGAAAGTTTTATAACATTTACCGATCGTTTTAAGCATCAGTTAAAGTCATTAATGATTTCGTTTAATTTCAACAATAATATTAAACAAAAAGGATTAGAATTAGATTTAATGAAATATTTGTACAAATTTGAAAATCTTAAATATCTATTTTACGATTTTTCGTTTAACGATCAAAAGAGAAGCATTGAGTTATTAAAAATGATTGGTTTGAAATGTAAGAAAATAAAATCATTACAAATTTCTAATATAGATGCTCGATTATATGAAGCATTTAGTAATGGATTTAAACAATTGGAAAATTTAATAATTAAACAATGTCACAATTTTAACGAAAATATTGAATTTTTGAAAAACTGTGAGAATTTAAAACATTTAAAATTTAGGATAAATATGTACGAAGAAATTGTTTTCAAAAATATTCACTTATATTTACCACAATTACAGTCAATTGACATTTATAGTTTTGAACGAAGAAGTAAAGAAAATGAAAACAAATTTTTCCAACATTTGGCTAAATTACCGAATTTATATGATTTAAAGATTGGTTATTTTAAGTGTTATTACGAGACTTCTATAACAACCAATGACATCATATCATTTATCAATAATTGTTTAAGTATTCGAAGAATCGGTATTTATCCTCATTCATCAATTATTAATTTAAACAGGATTTATGAGTATTTGGATATTAATAACAGAAAAATAGACATTAAACACTTATCTAGACCTAAATTAGAATTATTTTATTAAATAAAATTTGTTAATTCAAAATAATAATTTATAAATACCGTATTCACTGATATTATACCCCACTGTACGATAAGAAATATTTTAACAAAACATTTTGAAACAAATCACATAAATTCGTCAACTTTTCTAACTGATTAAAAATATTAATTAAAGTTTGCGATTCTGTTACGCCATCATCGAGTAGTTATTGAATCTATTCAGTACATTCTGAAACCGCCGTATCAATCTATTTCAATCAATTAAAAAATTTTTTAATCGATGTAATGTCTTATAAGTTTAAAATTTTTACAAAAAGCATTTATTTAACTCATTTACCGATCGAAGAATTAAAAAATATTGGGAACGAAAATGTTTTCGAAAATATTCAAATATATTTACCAAAACTAAAGTCTATTGACATCTATTATTTAATCGTTATTGAAAAAATAATTAAATAACATTTATGAAGCATTTAGAAAAGTTACCGAATTTATGTGACTTAGAAATTGGTTACCATATTATTTATTACTAATAAAATAATTATTATTGAATTTATGCTGATAATGTCATATCATTTATCAATAAATGTCAAAGTATTAGAAGAATCGGTATTTATCCTAAAGAATATTATTATATTATAAACGTTATTAATATAATTTATTATTTCCAAAAAAATATTGAAAAATTAAATTTAAAATTTTGGCATTCAATAGTATTTTCTAATTATAATAATAAATTAAAAAAATCTATTGGCAAATAAATATTTCATTTTTTTGCTTTGTAATTATCTGTTTTCATTATCTGTAATATTTGTATTTTTATTTTAGATTATTTAATGAATCCTTATATAGTTTGTATGACAGAATTATTAATAAAGAAAGCGCACACTTAAAGTCTATACATAATTGTATATAAATAAAAACTTAGTAGTAGTTTTATTTATTTGATTTTAAAATTGGTTATACTGTTGTGAATTTTAGTGACAATGACTATTGGGATACCATTTCAGATGATGTCATATCGTTTATAAAACAGTCCAGTTATTGTTATCTATTCATAGCATTATTTTCCTCAAATGCCCTTTTACTCGCCATTCTTTTATTTACCATTTAAGTGATTTTAATAATTGGAAACTTTAAAGGAAAATACTGTTTGGATAAAACATTTTTTATCTTGTAAAAGGCTATGGATAATAGAATCATATATTTTTAAAAATATAAATATCAAAAATAATATTAATTATATTTAACAAAAATTTTTTTAGGAAATTTTGTCTAAAAACTTATTTCTGTAAAGGTGTACTGAATAAACCTTAATAGAACTTATGTATATATGCTTACAGATTTAAGTATTACACACTATTTTTAAACTAATTACATCTTATGCTGCTATCATTTATAAAGATTAAAATCTTTAGTTAAAAATTACTCATTTAATCAATTGTAAAGAAATACAGTATTTGTTGACAGAAGTTTTCAAATATAAATTCAAATGAAAGCATTTTGTAAAATACACAATTTATTGTGGAAAAATAAAGGTAAAATGTAGCTTCAATAGAACAGTTTGAATGATTATAAACACTGATAATAATATATAAGTTAAAACTGGTTGTAAACGGCAACTAATATTTTGAATTGAATTTTTCTATTTTTAGTTTGAATATAATCTTCAATTATTGTTTTATTGATATTTGATTGTTTCGGATAAATACCAATTCTTCTAATACTTAAACAATTATCAATAAATTGTAAAACATTAACAGTTGTAATATTTTAATAATTATTGATATATAAAATATTGCAACCAATATTCAATTCATATAAATTTATCAACTTTTCTAAATGATTCATAATATTAATTAAATTTTTCGGTTCATTAACGCGAGAAAAGCATAAGTCAATAGACTTTAGTTTTGGTAAATATATGTGAATATTTTCAAATTCATTTCCATTTTGATTACAAAAAAATGTCTATTTTCAAGTGTGTTAAATGAATGCAATTTTCCAAAAATTTCAAATTTTTTAAATTTTTACAACGAATAAATATTAATTTGTTATTATCATTATCCACACAAAGGCATGATTAATCATTAGTAAATCCAAATCCATAATCTTTAATACTTTTAGACGCAAACATTTCAAACCAATCTCTTTTAATAACTCAATTTTATCATTTTCATAGCAATACACAAACTTACAGTTAAGATATTCAAGATTATAAAAATTTGCCAAACGTTTCATTACATCAAAATCTGATGCATTTGTATTATTTTTGTTGAAATAAAATGAAACACTTAATGACTTCAACTGATGCTTGAAATGATAGGTAAATGTTATAAATTAGAGTAGTAAATCGTTAAAATTTTCAGCCCCGAGCCCGACAGAAGCCCGATAGTCTAAAGTTGGGCCCGGCCCGAGCCCGATTATTTCAAAAAGTCAAAAGTCCGGCCCGACTGGGCCCGATTCAATCAATTACGTACAAAAATGTTTTATTAAAAATTCGTAGAAATATGACCTTAATAACAATAAATTTCCACTTTTACAGGTTTTTCTTGAGTTTTTGTTCTCTATTTATATTAATTTAACAATTATTAAAATAAAATAATACTTTATAAATTTTTTTAATTTCTGAAATATCAAAAATTAGAATATTCTGTAAAAATCAGAGAAACTTCAAAGCCCGGCCCAGCCCGAATTTTTTATTATTAAGCCAGAACCCGGCCCGGCCCGTGGATTCGTGTCGGGGGCCCGACAAATCGGGGGCCCGTTTACTAGTCTATTATAAATCTTTCATCGCTTATCAAATAGTGACCCACTATTATTAAATGAGTCCCAATTTTCACATTTGTCTTAAAACAGTGATCAAAGTATGATTTAATACAATTCATTGTGTTTATTGAGTTAAGTTTTGGACACAATTCTATTAATGTTGAAAATGATTTAAAATCCTTATCGTTTCCATAATATGAAACAGATTCCAATTTTTGAAGACTTCTTTTCGCATATAATTTCCAACAATTCTGTGATATTAAAGATGTGGCAAATGTAGAGATATTTAAACGCTTTATATGTTTACATGCATTAATAATAAAATTAATTGTTTCATCGTATCGCATAAACTTACTATTAATTATAATATGATTAATATTCACACATTTATTTAACACAAATTTTAATAATTCATTGTTTATATTCTATTCATATAAACCATAGTTGATAAACAACTCTTTAATCAATGAAATTTCATATCCGTTAAGCATTCTTGTAATATTTAATTTGCCATCATATAACACAAGTCTATATTGTTTATTAAATATATTAGTATTGAATTGTTTGTTAACGCATTGCAATC
>JAQGAW010002343.1:0-15512 GCA_034698025.1 Phthiracarus crinitus | reverse complement strand
AATTTAGTTGAAGCTCATGGCCACGAAATGATATTTTTGCCGCCATATTCTCCGTTTCTTAATCCGATCGAAAATATGTTTTCAAAATGGAAAAACATAATCAAAAGAAGCGAACCTACAACTGAAGATGCGTTGTATAAAATCATTAACACAGCATCTGAACAAATTACAGCTGAAGATTGTGAAGGCTATTATAGAAATATGGAATGTTATATGTCTCCGTGTCTTCTTAAACAAATCATCGAATGTTAATTTGAATATTTTAATTGATAAATTTTGAATAAAAAATAAAAGTTTTTTCTCTAAAATGTTTTGCTATTTTCAAAATGCAAAGTTCGCTTCTCATTTTGTAAATTTTGATAAAACAAGTTTCACTGCTATTTTCAACTTCAACTTAAAGTTCTACTTTCAAAGTAAAAACCCTGTATAGTAATATCTATCAAATTCGAACATTTATTACATTTCACGTAAACAAATTTTAAATTCGAGTTAATATTCGGTCAAATTCAGTCTGTTAATTCGTACTTCAAATCATTAAGATAATGTGTATGAATTGAATTACAAAATATATCGGAATAGAATTCACAATCTTTCAGAATTTTACATTTTATAAAATGATTAAAAATTATCAAGTTTATACAAAAAATATGTGTCTGGAGACACACGGAAATATCAAATCTATATATCTGTCAATTCAGATAAAAAATATTCTTTCTTTTAAAAAGTAGTAAGATGTAGATATTTTTTCGGTCAAATTCGGTTATTTTTTTATATTTGAACGAAACTAATTTTAAAATTTAGGCGGTTATAATTAAGGACAACCAAATTCGGGTTCTTCCGAATCCCGATGGTTTTTATTATCCTTCGGGAACATCTATAAAAGGTGTTTATATGAAGAATTAAGTAATTTAAACACTATTTATTTTGCCAGAGTCCCCCGAATTTGCTCAATTTGCCCGAATACCCTGAATTTTCACTTTTTGTCTGAATTACCCCGAATTGTTTAACTTTTTTCAAAAATATCAATAATTTTATTAAAATTTGGGAGATAAGGCCAAAATGGAAAAATTTAACTTAGTCAAAATTTTAAAAATTATTATTCAATTTTGATGCTTTTTTTTAAAGTGTGTTAATATAAATTTTTTTTTATTTTTAAAAATTCTTAAAAAATCTTTAATTTTGTTGATTATTTTTAAAATATATATAATAATGCATAGTCCGAATTCGCCCCGTAAAAGACGTTTTTGATGCCCCGAATCCCTCACGATTATGGTAGATATTTTGCCCAAATTTGGTTGTCATTAGTTATAATCAGTGAAATTTGTTTTGAATATGAATTCCGACTACGAAGTACGAACTAAACTAGTAAATCGTTAGAATTCTTAAACCCGAACCCCACTTCAGCCCGACCCTACCCGACCCGATTATAAAAATATTTTATAAATTCTTATAATTTTTCTAATTTTGCTAACTTTCTAAAAAATATAACAGTAAAACTTAATTAAAAATAAAAATTAATACTAAGTTATTTAAAAATGTCATGTTTTAAAATTTTGCAAAATATTTTATAAGTTTTATGGTTTGTCTTGATAAATCTATGTTTTATTGGTTTGTACGGTTTTCTTATAAAAAATTTTAAATCCCGACCCGATTTTGAGCCCGAACCCGAAATTTCGGGTACCCGTTTACTAGTCTAATAGAATAGATAGACAACAAGTGATTTGCCGTTGCAATTGCAACGGTATAAAAATAAATTGAATATTTTTACAGTCCCAAGATATATATTTGAAAATCCCGTACCTGTGAATATTTATTAAATTTATTAATTTTGCCGATTCTATTTCGAGTCATAACAATTTTAAGGCAACATATTTGCTAATCTTTTGGTTGATTCATGTCATGCCCGTACATCATGGCAAGAGAATCATCACACCCTTTAAGCGTAGAAGTGACAATAAAGGGGTGACTGTACAGTAGTACATAGCGTGACGTATGTACGGTCATATAATAAAAGGGAGAACATCTAGCATTTAGCATTGAATTTTGTTTAACATTGTTAGTAGAGGTCGAAAAAGGTCCGATATTACACTCCCACTCCCTCCCGCATAAATTATTTTTATTCCCGCGGGTCTGCTCCCGCAGAGGTAAAATTAGCGTTCCCGCCGCTCCCGCCCGCAGTTCCCGCAAAGTTACAATAAAAGTTTAAATATAGCAAGACAAACATTTTAAAAATCATGAAAAAATTTATTAATTATGTAAATAATCAAATATTAATAGTATTTTTAATAACATATTTAAAATTAAACAAATAATTTGAAGATATATTTTTTAAACTTAAATTTTTTGTGAAAAATATTTTGTGATCTCAAAAATTGGATAAAATTAGGCCTAAAAATGCTATTTTAATTGGTATGCGGGAATATGCTGGCTTAGCGGGAATCCCGTGAATCCCGCGATTTTTTAAGCTTTTCCCACTCCCTCCCGTCCCGCATATTTTTCACGTAATCCCACTCCCTCCTGCTTCCCACGGGACCCATTTTCGACCTCTAATTGTTAGTATTGCTCTTACGGACAGAGAAAAACGTAATATATAAGACAAGAGATTTCCCGTTGCAAATGCAACGGTTTAGAAAATAAAAAAGAATGTAAATCGATGCCTGTCCCGAAATATACATTTTAAATTACAATACCTGTGAAAATTTCTTAACCCGGATCCTATCCCGATCTTTTCTTGTCTCAGAACACATTAAAGCAACAGAATGCAACGCTGTCATAAAAGGTGTCATAAAAGGGTACGTCGTTGAAGTCTAACCACACTGTACATACCATAAAAGGGGTAACTTTGTATAACTGTACATATGAATATGTACAGTATATGCATGAGTGTTTCTGTTAGCATTGCGAGTATTTGTAGAACTGACAGAGAAAAGTGCAATCTATATATAAGATAGATAACAGGATTACTATTATGCTGTGCAGTATAGATGTCACTACTATTATATATGATTACATTTTACTTTACAGTACACATTAGACTAGTCTACACTGTATTTATGTTAAACGCCATTAATACATATTTACTATATTATTGAATTTATAAATTGAAAGCATGTCTGCGTTCAACTCAATGATGGCTGCAAAAAATATTGGCAAACTTTTAATGTCAAGGAATAGCGTTTATAAGATTAATGTTGGAAATGTGTTACAAAGTAAGTGATTAATACTATAACTATTATCTGTATTTGATATATATATGCATACATAATATATCATATATTCACACAATTCATTGAATATTTTGTTAAATATATAACACTCAGTTTTATTTAATTAAATCTGATTTTAAATTTGTATTTAGAATCGGTTAATCTCATATAAAACTTATTTAAAAAAATTGACAATTTATTGCTTATATTACTATTTAAAATCGATATTTTAAATAAGGGTTTTGTTTGACTAAAGTGTTAGTTTGAGCGTCAATAAGCGTCTCATTTATTTTCATTATTGAAGTATTGATATGTGTTTAAGGTTAACGTGAATCACATGAATCTATTCATTATAAATAGATAATTATTTGAGTCCATTTAAATATTAAACACTTATATAACACTTTGTTAACTTAAACCGAATATTATCTAATATCAATATTTTTCAATGAATGCATGTGTTGGGCAGTTCGGAACGCAAGCGCACATCAGGTGACAGACACAGACCCTAATCCTGGATTACCAATGCCTAAACATGGAAGAAAAGAATCGGAAGAAGAGTTTGATAATAGATATGTTCGATATTATAGTCGTCCAGAGATTGATGGCTGGGAAATAAGGAAAGCTATGAACGACATGCAAAATATGGATTTGATTCCTGAGCCTAAGATTATAATCGCTGCACTGAAAGCGTGTCGACGCGTTAACGATCACTCACTCGCTGTCCGATACTTGGAAGCTATTAAGTACAAGTGCGCCAAAAGGGCAAACATATATCTTTATCTCATGCAAGAAATTCAGCCAACGCTCGATGAACTTGGTATCAGTACTCCTGAACAGATGGGATACGACGAACCAGAACTCGCTCTTCAGAACCCTTTTGATATCCACTAAAAACTAAAATTGTTATTCACTTAATAAATACTTATGTTATGATAGATAATTATTTGAAAGATTAGTAGTAAATGTAAAATAAAATATTTTATTCGCATTAATTGGAAAATAAATCGAAGTAACGGTTTTGATAATGTATAACCGACGATATATTGTACCGTACAGTACATACACCCATACACCATGTACTGTACCGTTACGGTAGCACTACAATTCATTTGCGATATTGTGGTGGAACCGTACTGTACACGGTTTTTATTTGTTTTGTTCATTAATTAGGGCACAATAATACATAAATACTTTACAACATTTTATTAGAATAAATCTTTAGATTATTAAAACGAGAATATGAAGAGGCACTTAATGGTGATATTAAAATAAAATAAAATATAATAATATTAAATATATGCTATACAATTATTTTGATTTTGGAACAATCAATGAAAATATATGATATATATAATACTATGAGTGTTGGCACCGTTCAAATTTGAATGAGTCGAGATTCGCCGCATCAAAACTGATAACAGGTAATTGTTAATTACTATTTATATATTTCTGTGTTTTTATTTATCGATTCACTAAAACTGGGTTTCTTAAAACGAGAGCACTTTCAGCTGAGATGATAGGCAATCCATTATATCGATGATAATTTATAAGATGACTTACGCTTTCAAATGTTTTATCTTTTGTACGAACCTATATATTTTAAGTGGAGTACTATTAGAAATGCCACACAACTCCCATAACATAATAAACATACCACTCCTTCCGGATCGACTAATAATAAATGTTTTCTAACTGCGCTTTGCATTCCAGTCAATACGTACTGTCCATGAGAGCCCTGTGACTCTCGAACGAGAAAATCGCCATCACATACAACCAATGCTTCGCTATCTTTTCTACTAATAGGTCCGTGAAACCACTCTTCCCTTTCTAATTGCCAAACATGATTGTTTGCTGCGGAGGAATCAGTTGTCGCCTGCGCTAATGCACTGTTAAATGGCTCTATTAAATGTCATTAATTGCATAATCCATTAATTCATCAAATATAAACCGTTATATATTTTAATATTTCTCTTACGCATATCAAATGGGTCTTTGATAGAACTGGATTGAACACCATTTTCTTCTTTCGTGTCGTTACCATTAGAATGAGACTCAGTTGAAGCGCAATTTACGTATTCGTGTTCTAATCTATTTACATCTCGATTATTACCATTTGCTTCACAAGTTGATTCAACAACATTCCAATTTTCTTGAATATCAGTATTCAAGTCAATCAGATTAGGACTACTTTGTTCATTATTAGTTAAATTAATTTTTTTCATACTTCTTGGGGCGGCTTGAGGTATAACTTTCTGTAAAACGTTATTATCTTTCGATTTCTTATTATCATGAGTTTCATTTGTAGGAAAATCTGGAGGTATTTTTCCAGGCAAATCGTTATAGTATTCCCTATCTTCTAAACCAAAATTGTTTTTAACAGAAGAGTCAATGGACCCATTGAGCGAGCTTTCAAATCTAACAAATATAATGCAATTATTAAAAAACTCAACTTATAAATTGTATTTGATAATGAAAAAATATAGAGTGCAAACAACCAAAACAATATATAATTATTGATATTTAATCTTATCCTACATTTTGATAATTTAAAAAAAGCATTTTGATCTCAAAACGGAATCAAAATTTAACTCGAAAAATATAATCAATATTATTAGCATTTTATTTTTAAACTTCTACTAATATTATGATACAATGGCATCATTTTGAGCGATTATTCTTTACCTTTCATTGATTGCAGTATTTCTTGGAGTTCTCTTTAAAAATTCTTTAAACCTCAATTCGAACGCTTGTCCAATAGTGGTAATAACATCTTGAGCGAGACCTCCACCGCATTCCAGAACAAAACAAAGTCTGCCATACCTCTGATCCTTCGCAACATAAGCAACAAAATCCAAAGTTTCCTAAATATGTATTTAAATTACTTTTAATACTAATAAAACATAAATACAATATTAGTGATAACTTACAGCATCACCAACGCTAGCGAACGAAATATTTGGCATGTCATGCTTTGCTATTATCTATAAACAAATTATTATTATAAGATATTAAACAGGTTTCAATTAATTAATTCTATATCATACTCTAAAATGCTATCAAAATATGAACAAAATTTCTAAAAAAATTTGATTTACAAAACTCTTTGAGAAACATCGGAATTCTTGGAGACATTTTAGAATATTAGCTATTATTCCCAAAGAATAATTCTCTAAGAATAATAAAATACTTTGACTTTCTTTCTATTGTACATATCATATACAATAACTAAATAAATTATTTTAATAAACTCTTTCTTAATAAACAATTTTTGGCAACAATATCTTTCAAAATTATTACGGTATCAATACTGATCAATAAAGATATAACAACTGAATTTTCTTAGCATCCTTTCAACTCAAAGCATAAATATTGTTTAACCGAAATATTATCAATTTATGTAAAAACCGAATTTCCTAATACTAGCAATGTTTGTTAAAAGTTTTTCGAATATTTAATATTCAACTTACTTCATCGGTCTCCATGATAGTTAAATTTAAATATGAACTAGTAATGTTGAGATTAACATTAGCGCCAGCAAACTCTATAATTAATGTAAAAACAGCAAACTTAAGAATAATAACTTTGATATTTGAAAAAAAATAAGAATTACTTTGGCAGTTATATAAGACAGTGGTTCTCAAACTTAGGTTCGCGACCTAAAACAGGGTCGCAATCTAAAAAACTTTGGGTCGTATTGTTTATCGGAATTAACATTAGATTAGGGGTGGCATCCAAAATAATCATGAATTGTGTAAATGTTATGTATTTTTACCCATATTTGGAGTTTCTGCTAACATTCGATTAATCCTTTTTTCAGTTCTTCTTTTTTTATCAGCCGTTTTTAAACCTCCAGATTCGCATACTTTGTTTATGCACTCTTTCGCTATTTGGGATCGTGTGTCGAAATCGAGACTTTT
The DNA here is from genome assembly GCA_034698025.1 of Phthiracarus crinitus. NCBI lineage: Eukaryota > Metazoa > Arthropoda > Arachnida > Sarcoptiformes > Phthiracaridae > Phthiracarus > Phthiracarus crinitus. The sequence continues at coordinate 8,386 of JAQGAW010002343.1, read as the reverse complement.
CATTGATGTATTTATTCCAAGACATCCGATATACTAAAAATATAATACCAGGTTATGGTTATCTTGTATCATCAGATAATAAAGTTTTAAAAATGTTCACATATGAAGGCATTAAAGAAAATATTAAAATGGTTATGATAGTGAAAAAGAGATATTTTATTTATTTAACAATTTTAATAATTTTTAGTTAAAAACTTAATTTTTACAATATATTTTAAATTCTTACTCTTTTCTGTTGAATCGCAACGTTTTATGTCACTAATTGTGATTTTAGTTTCGGGCTTTTCGAAGCGTTCCGAAACTAAAATTAATCAACAGAAAAACGTAATAATAATTAACCAGTGATCATAAAAAAATTCATTTATTTAGTATATTTAAGTGAAATTAGGTACCCTAAAAACACAATGATAGGTCGCGGCCAATACAGTGTGCGGTTCATACATATATTTTTAAACCTATTTTAATTCAGAAAATTTTTTAATTTTTATTCAAATCCATCAAAATCTTCATCAGATTGTACTAAATTTAAATATAAAATCCGATGTGGTTATTAAATATTGATGGATTTTAAAGGAGATTGTTTAAAACCTCCAAAAATACAAATTTTTTGGAAAATCTTTAATTTTGATAAATATTTTATTTAAAAAATATAAATATACATAGCCCGAGATCGCCGCAAAAATTCACTTTTTTGATGCCCCGAAACCTTCACAAATTTGTTAGATATTTTGCCTGAATTTGGCTGTCCTTTGCTAAAAAGAGTAAAAATGAATTGTCGAAAATAAAGAAACCAAAATATTGACTATTAAAAAACAAATTAAAATATCAGATTTTTTAATTTGAATATACAGTATATATTTGCATAAAAAGAAATCTCAAAATAACTAATTTTATAACTTTAGATAAGCTAAAATTACAACTTTACAATTATTTTTATATTATTTTAAATGCATATAATCGTGCATTATATTTACTAAACTATTTAACGTAAGATTCAACACAGTTCAATATAAAACAACGCTATCTGTGAACACTTTGTTTCAATCATAGTTACCCAGAGGGGGTGCTTACCCAGGGTTGACCCCCCCTAAAATTTTGGAAAAGTTGACCGCTCCCAACCAAAAATTGGAAAAATTTTGGACGAGAAAATTTGAAAAATTTTTGGTTAAATGTAAAAATATTGTCAATTAAAACCGATGAGTTTTTTTGATCCCCTTAAATTTTGGCCAAAATATCAATAAATTATCTTTTAAATCCGTTGAGGTTTTCGAGAAAAACCCGACGAATTTAAAGGATAATTTTTTAAAATTTAAAAGGGTCGCAATATCTCATCGGTTTAGATGCCCAATTTTTTAAAATATGACCAAAAAATTTTCAAAATTTTTAATTTTTTTCGTCCTTGAATTTCTCAAATTTTGGGTGGAGGTGGTCGAACTTTCCAAATTTCTAAGGGGGTCAACCCTGGGCTAGCACCCTTGTGTAACTAAGGTTTTAACAAATATTCAATGTTTTTACATAATAAGAAAAGCGTCAGTAGATTAATGTTTGGTGCTTATAATAGCGTAGAGATGAGCAATTTAGGCGGCCTAAGCCTACAGTCTAAACTTAATTTAGTCAGCATAACCTCTAGGCTCCATGACGTATTTTTACTTATAGAAATTAATAATTTTATATAATACTTATTGTAATGTGTATACAATATTTCTAATGTCTAGAGTTTTTTACTCAAAATTTCAAAATTAATTAAAAAATTAATAAACATTGGGAATTTTACAAAAAATAAATGATCAATAGAAATTGTTTAAAGCCTAAAGCCTAAGACTACGATGTTGTAGGCCGGCCTAAGCCTAACCAATATAAAGGAGCCAAAGCCTATTTCTAGTTCTAAGTTAGAACTTCTAACCAGTCAGCCTAAGCCTATAATATCGTCACCTTTCATCTATAAATATTGTTTTTTTTAATGTATCCAATATTAGAGCTAATAATGCTAATAATGCAATTCAAACTGTTTCAGTTACTAAATGAGTTAATGCTGAACGTATTCATAGCGATTAATACAGTTGGTTTACATTTTAGTGTAGCATTTATAGTTTGCTGGGGCTCTGGCAGGAGAGAAGTATGTGGGTCTCTAGTATAATATAGTTTTTTAGTGCATAAATTCACGCATTAGACCAGTAAACGGGTACCCGAATGTCGGGTTCGGGTTCAAAGCTGTTCGGGTCGGGTTTTAAAAATTTAGAAGAAAACACGACAAACCAATAAAATATCGATTTATACGATAAACCTTCAAAATTTTGCAAAAATTTTAAAATATAACATTTTTTATAACTTAAAGAATACTTAATTATTTAACAATATTTATATTTTAAATAAATTTTGCTATTTTTAAATTTTTTAATAGAAAATTTAGCAAAATTAGTAGGATTTAAAAATATTTTGATAATTGGGTTGAAGTCGGGTTTAAGAATTCTAACGATTTACTAGTCTAGCATATTATCGAAGCTGATTATAAAGTATGGAAAAAAGCTTATATTTAAAAGTATAACTCACAAAAAATTCTCAGTTCATTCGCGCCAACCGATAAAAAAAATCATTATATGCAAAATTCCGTGCTTTAGTAATTATATAAAAAAATATTTGCTCAAAATTGCAATATATTTAAAATCTTAACATTGAGCGAAAGAAGTTTGTGTGAATGAGAGCGAGAGAGCACCTGGTATTGATCTGTACAGGAAATGCACTGTTTTTTCACTGCTTTCAGTAGATTGCGATTTCCTGTTCAAAGCACAGTTTAGCTCAATGGGTATATATCTACGTATATAAACATAAGTAAGACCGACTGTACTACTATGTACTCCATAGACGTAATTAGAACATAGAATACTACTGTAGTACTACACTACACACAACCCACTCCACTACACACAACCCACAACGCACTACACATCTGCTTTTCAATTTTAACGAGCCCTCCATTCCAATTCAAATTATTCTAAGCTCTTCCGGTGACAGTAATAGTCAATGTTAAGATTAACTAAAATGAAAAATCTAAACATAACTCTAGTTTACAAATTTAATTCAATACTAATCATTGTAATCATTTAAATAAATATTAATTCAAAGTATTTAAAATAATTTAATATACATTTCTAATTAACTCAATATATAATTAAAAATATTTAATTTTATAAATAATAAGAAACTAAAAAATTAGGAAATTAGTTTCCAATAAGGACTTTTAATGAGCTTAAAAAAGATTTGCAAACCAGGTTTTAACCGAAACTTTTTTGGAAGTTTCACGCAACGATTTAAATAAGTTATAAGCATTCATTGAAGATAAATAAAGATTTTAAATGTAAAATCTTTTAACCGAAAGAAACCGAAATTTGACAATTCCATGAATTTCATAAATTGAGGACAAATCATGTTTTATGCAATAATTCTTTTAAATTATTGGACAAATTAGCGCATGTTTAATATCAAATTTAAAAAATTAGAATAAAGACACATAAAAATGAAACTAATTTATTATTGACTCTAAAACATTAATTTAAATTGCTTACGACTAAAATATTATATTAATTTATACGAAAATTGAATTAGTTTTAGATATAAATATTTTGATACATAAAGAGTACAATACAAATAGAGTACATGAGTACATACCCGAACCGCATATAAAACACCCGTTTCGGCAATTTGGTGATCGGGATGAAGCCAACCACGAGAAGGCTTATTGATGAACGTGCCTTTACTACAATTAGGAGCAGTTAATGGTGACAATGGCGACAATGGTGATGACGATGACGATGACGCCAAATGATTACTCATTCCAATGCTATTAGTGTTGCGTTTAATGTTAGAACACAGAGTTGATAAATCGTGATTCTCTGTGATCATTGATTTCGATGCGTTCGATGCGATGGATGTGTTAGATGTGTTGGTACGTGATTTCGATACTGACGATGATGTCGGAAGTTTAATATAACGCTGTGAATGTTCGACTGACGACTCGTTACACTTCCGCAACGATTCTCGTTGCAGATGTTCTGTTCCTTTCAGTCTATAAAAACTAAACTCCCATATAATATATCATATGTATATTCAATTGTTATTAAATTGTTATTAAAACTAACAAAAACCTAATTAAATCGTATATAATATGTATTAGTGATATACAGTATAATACATAGATATATCACATACACGTATAACACTATTAAGATATATCTCTAAATCAATCATAAAATAAAAACTTACCACAAATTAAAAACCATTTCATGGGAGATAATATTTGTTGATCATATTATTATTGCGGTAACACGTAATTAGTAATGAGTATAAGTGTAAGTTTAGATTTGATAATTGATATATAAATAAAATCACGGTATACTAACGAGAGAGAGACAGAGAGAGAGCGCATTCACCGATACGTCTATACAAAAGTATACCAAAATTACAATCATCTAGTTTTGAATGTATTACGCGAGAGGACGCAACTGGTTATGGCGTACATATCATATCACTACGACTAACCAATAGACTTAACAGTACAACAGTAACGTTGTATTATTGCATTATTGCGTTATCAGTGAAGCGCCAAAACATTCAAACCATTCAAATCATTGAATTGTGTTTGTGTTTGTGTTGTCTCATATTTACACGTTATTGGTTATTGTCACCCAAAATGTCTTCAAAGAATATATATTATTCAGATAAATATTACGATGAGAAGTATGAATACAGGTATGATATGAATTATGGTTTTATCAGTTTGTTTATCGTAATCTAATTACTGGTATATGTATTATATATCGTAGACATGTAGTGCTTCCTAAAGATATCGCAAAACTGGTTCCCAAAACGCATTTAATGACTGAAGCGGAATGGCGTGGATTAGGCGTACAACAGAGTCAGGGATGGATTCATTACATGATACACGAACCCGAACCACACATATTGCTGTTCAGACGTACGATCACTGGTCATCAACAGCCGCCATCACAAGTCGAACAGTTTAAGGCTGAAATGAATGATATATGAATTGATATGTACTCATGTACTGTAAATAATGTATTTAATATTGATTTAATATCTAATATTGATTAACAATTAGTTTAATAAATCATTTATTTAGAATTAGACAAATTCAAAACATAAAATATAGTAAAATTAATTCTAATTTTAAATGAAAGCAATACAATATGACATTTTTCACATTTAATTGATGTAATTGACAATTTGGTATATCATATAAAAAATTGAAATGCGTGAAAAAATTTAAAATTTTCGGCTAATATCTACATTTGTTTGTCATTTAGCAGAAGTTTTAAATAAAAATCAATACAAAAGTTTGAAATGATAAAAGAAATAAGTGCACAATTATGACTGAATGGAAGCCATTTGGTCAATGATTGGTGATTTTAATTGAGTAAGTTTACTGATTTCCAATAGTTTTGTCGTCGCGTACTTTTTTCGGCAGTTCTATATAATTTGAGAACAAAAACTATGATTAATATCGTAAAAACACTGTAAATTATTTTAACTTAGTTTATATCTTACCTGAAATTTAGATTTTTCCGATTTTTTAATTATCTTACATAATAGTGAAGCACCAGAAAGCAAATTTTGTTCACTATAGTTACTATAAAATTCCAGAGTTGGCGTCCATTTGGTGGAATCTCCGAGAACTTTTAAAGTAACATATAGCGCAGTTGCGGCCAAATAGGATGGATTCCAATGCGCGCATTCATACTCCACAAGAGTAAGTTCCATTAAATACTTGGCCAACGCATGAATTTTGGAGTCAGCGTGAGCTGCTTTCGAGTTACGCCTCAAGAAGTGAAGTGGAAGTGGGCGTCCGAGTTCGAACTTAAGTGTTCGCAATATTGTCATTTCCATCTTTATTATATCTTTTTTATGGTAAAGTTGATCACATATTAAAACAAAATCCTTAACATCTGGAGGATATATTTCTTCGAATTTGCTGGCAATGAAGAATGAAGTGACGCCAACCAATTGAATCTTATCTTTACTTACTATTTCATTCTACAGTATAATACATAATAAACTTACGGTATTTGAATTGCATTCGTAATATTAATTAGTAAACATTAAGAATTCTACTCAATAAACCTGAAAAAAGCGATCCATTATTGAAACAGCGAGATATAAAGTTTCCGGCAAAAGACGAAATTGATTGTGAACATTGATGAGCCAATCAATCAAAACACTGCGCATTCGTGGAGTCATTTCTCGTTGATTCGAAAGAAAATTAATTTTGATATTTTGTACGTTCTGGAAATAATTAATTTAAGTATTTATAAGAGTATTAATCCAAACATAAATCAATTAACCTCTAAGTGACGTAAATAGCTATAAATTTCATTAACATAATCAGGTGTGAGAAACACATTATTGGCATCATTTGAATCTATATTCTCCACACAAACTGGCAATAAGTTGGAAGAAAACGAAACCATCTCTACATTTACATTTGAATTGAGATTTTTTTGCTGATTTGTTAGCTTGGATTTGTTGATTTTGCTTATAGCCATCTGTTTGAGCGCATCCACAGGTATTCGAGATCGAGAGTGAGTGCCATTCGTTGCGTTTTCATCACTCAATTCTCGACAAACTTCTGAATTTTCATCATTAATAATAGCCTTATTTGTTTTTGTGTCCAAACCAGTCACATGTTTATCCCACTTTTAATTATTAATAAAGGTTTTATAATATTATTTTCTATAAAATAGTGAACGCTTAACGCTTACCATCACTTTAACAATTCCATTCTCTTTTGTTACCATAGACTTATTTTGCTTGAAAGAGATGGCGAGTGGAATACGTTTTGCATTAACACATGATATCATTGATGTGGTGTCAGATGTGGCGGCAATCGCTGTCGAAGTGGTGGTCGAAGTGATGGTCGAAGTGATGGTCGAAGTGGTGGTCAATGCACTGGTCGTTCGTTTAATGTTAGCCAATTTCGATACGCGTTTTTCTTCATTTATTGGTAAATATGCGCTCATATTTGTCTTCATTGAATTCAATCATAAATATTATTCATATGAATATCATATACATATACATAAATACCGATAAATACCTGCAATTTATTTTTAATTAATTGACTCATTTCTATCAGTTAAATGATATTCTGTATAATTTATAATTTCACGATTAAATACACGATTCAAATCAAATATGCGAATTAAAAGATAATGTATAAGAAATGTAGTAAATATGACAATACAGTATAAGTTATTATGTTATATTATTAGCGATACTAACGATCGTAAGCTCAATGCTAATTCATTACTCAACTGACTGACCGTTGACTGAACTTTAAATTTAGAGCCATTTATAAATAACGCCTTATTCATGATTGGCTTAATTTTTAAATGTCTAAATATTAATCACGTGATTGCGATTAAGCACAGTGCCACAGTTACTATAAAAGTAACGAGTGTTAGTGTTGGAGACAAACCGCTTCGTGGGTTAAGAAAATAAAATCATTTTAAGTTTTTCAAATTCGAGTTTTAATATAATTCAATATTTATTAAAGCAGATATATGTATACTACTTTTGCAACCCAACACAACTCTTCTGAAATTTAAGATTCAACACAAACCTAACCGAAACAATCTGTGCATAACCCGATTGGTTAATCAGCCTGTAAACAGCTATAGTCTATACTATCTATACATATATACTATTCGCGCAAATGTTTAAATAATGATTTAACGTGTATTCACGCGCAACAGTAATTAAAACAGCAAATCGTTGTTGTGTTTTGTTTTAAACGATTAAACGTTCGATTTAGTGATTGAAAATATTAGAAATTTCAAGTACACTAACGTTCCACTAACGCTTCAAAAAATAGTACTAACGTTCCACTAACGGGAAAAAGTTAAAACAAATTCCACTAACGTTCCACTAACGGTACTTTTTTGCAAATTCCACTAACGTTCCACTACTAACGTTTAACAAATATTAATCTAAAATTTGAAATTTATTCTTTTTTATCAAATATAATCAATAGGGATAGGATTTTCCGGGACTAAAATGTGGTTAAAACGGGAGGGAACCGGGAACAAAAATGTATTAAAAGCGGGAATGGTTCCGGGAAGTAAATTTTTTTTATTGATTTCACATTTATAATTCACAAATTTAATTTACAAAAAAAGAATTGAACTCTATATTATATAAATTGTATATTAATTTACCATCAGTTGTAAAATCATTAAAATCTTTTACAATTTCGTTCAATTTTGAACATAATTAAGTTTTATTAACTTTAGGCATAATTTTAAAAATATTTCAAAATTATTTAAACTTTTCACACACAAAACAATTAATTTTGTATTGATTTCAGTGACAAAAA
>JAQGAW010002342.1:0-15513 GCA_034698025.1 Phthiracarus crinitus | reverse complement strand
CTTATAGTAAAAAAGTTGTTAGCGCGCAAAGTGTCATTGGGGTTATATTTATCCCGGTTTACTGCTGAAGTGTTAATAACTAAGACTTTTCACTGAGAACAAGGTATTTTTTATCAAATTCGGAGGCTTCTCTTATATAATACGTTATCAATGGAACGAATTTATTACATTATGCTTATTGATGACAATTATAAATCATTCGATTCATTGCTGGAATTACAAACATAATATTTATACAAATTATATAATGCGTTTGATAGGATGGTAGGAATTGTTTCACTTCATAATTTTATTCTAATTATAAGGAAAATACTCAAAAGTTTTGAATAAATGACGATTTTTATTCAAAATTATTGGTTTTAATACTATTTTATAATTATTCTCAATTTTTGCTTTTATTCTTAATATGTTTCCGCTTGATTTGAATTATTTTAAAGAAAATAATTCTTTGTTCATTTACTTGGAGTTTATTATTTGTAAATGGACTTAGTTTTTATGTCAGTTTTATTTTTTTTTAAATCACTTCTTTTAATTGTATTTAAAATTCGAAGAAAATAATTTTACAATTGATTAATTTAATGTGAGATATTCTTAATGAAATTATAATGACAATTATTTGGAAAAGTTTGTATTTGGGTTCTTATTTATAATTCTCTGATATATTCTGTCTCACAATGTAGTTTATTGTTTGTTGAAATGTCTGAACATATCATATTCATATTACCATTATTTGTGGTGAATTTAATATTAATTAGCTTTACGAAAACTGTTTCATCATTGACACTTAATATTATTAAATAGTAATATGCTTTGGTTATGAAATTATGGGCGCATAACATTAAACAAAATTAAGATAAAAATAAGTTTGAAAGCTATTTATTAATATAAAGAAAGTCTAAAGATGATGTAAACTCAAATTTGTTGAGCTTTAGCTTTATTATATTTTTTTTATATAAATTGGGCTTGAAATTGAGCTTAAAACAAGTTTGTCTAAGCTTTCTCCATCATTAATTACGAAATAAAGCTTAATTTTATATTATTATATAAATATTTGTTTTCTGAATTTATGGAAACTAAGTAAAAGGAAAGTTTTAAATAAATAAAATTGAATTTTACTGTTGAAAACTTTAAAATATTTTAAAGTCGAATAAAATTTCTGAAAATTTGTTTTGTCATAAATTTTTCTGTACCACTTAAAAATTTATGTTTTGTATTTTATGTTCAAGCACGTTTCGGTTTATTCCATACATAGAATGTTTAATTTTTGGAGATATCTGATAAAGTAAATATTTAATTTTAGATTTACTGTAGGTTCTAACATCATGTCTCAAAGGGAAAAAACTTCATATAAAAAGAGCGAGAAAATACAATTTTATTTCATTTCAGTGAGAAACCATGTCACAAATTTATCTAAAAGATTCCTACAAGAAAGTAACTATTGAGCATAAAATGTGTGAAAATAAGAATAAAAATTGGAGATACGTGTGATGGTTGTTTAAAAACTATAAAGTTTTAAAAAATGTTTAATCAAATTGAGGAGAATAAAACTGTAAGAATAGTTATTTTGAGTTATTTATTTACAATTAATTTATTTTATAAGGATTTTAAAACTATTGGTGAGATAGCAAAGGACTTGGACAGATTAAACACAGCATATCCGATCGGTGGATTCGCTGATAAAAATAATCAAAATATAAAATGAAATGTTAATTTTAATTTTAAATTTTTTTATATAATAAGTTAAAGAAATTTTCAATACTTATAATTTTGTAATAAAAAAAGTATTGAAATTGAAAAGAACGAATTTTTATTTTATTTATTCTGGTATTGGGAATAAACTATGAGACAGATTTTCTCTCTCACATGAATATGTTGTTTGCCCATTTGGAAAAGGAGGCATAATATTTTCATTTGAATCATTTTGTATTATAAACATTTTATATGCATAATTTACTGCAAAATTCCTTTCTTTCACTACTAAATATAGTTTGCTTAAACTTATAATAATAATAATTAAAAAAATCAGTACTATTAACAAAGCAGTTACTTCACTCTTATTATTATCAAGCACATTTATTGATCTAGTGTTTGGTTTCTGTTTGATTTCTAAAGTAATTAGGTTTTTAGTTTCGTCAATTTCACATCCAAATGGTTCATAATCAATTAGTAGAATTCCCTTAGGTAATGTTATTTGGGTTTGAGTTGAACTTATATTGGCATCATCTACAATTCCATTAAGCCAATTACGACCAATTCTATTTATAGTAATTTTAATTAAAATAAAATCAGCCGCTAAGTGAGCAAAAATAGCATGTTGATTCTCGTTTAGATCTCTTTTAAATACACGTCTTTTTGAAAGAAATTGATTAAATCGATTATTTTTGTTTGCCACTTGAATAGTAGGGGTTTCGTGATTTCTGTGTTTCGTTGAGTTTATAAAATTTAATGGGATACTTTTAACTTGTAAATTTTCATCATTATTTAAACTATACGAATGCTTACTAAAAAGTGTTCTATTAAATGTAAGTGAATTTTTGTATGAAATACAAAGTTTTTTAATTGGATTTACAAATGTTTGGAGAAATGATTCTTTACACCATGCTAAATTACTTGGAGCGTGAAAATTTAATAACGAATTACATGGTGTATCGTAATTAATTCTAAATATTATTGAAGTGTTATTATCGACAGATATTGAGGAATTTATGACACTTAAGAAAACAATTCCATATATTAATGGATTTAATTTTTGCTTTGATTTATATAATGTTATACATCTGTTTTTAGATTTTAATTTTAAGTATAATAAGCTCAAACCAAAAATAAATATTATGAAACACAAACTAAATAACAGGTATACAATTTCAAAATATATAATCGAAAATATGTTGTAACTTTTTAGTTTAAATAGCATAAGCATTATATTTTGGTTAGGTATAAATATACATGCTCGAGGTTCAAAGGATTCTAACTTTCTGTTTGCCTGTATGTAAAAACTAAAATATGTTTTATTAAAGAATGATAAATCAATCGTATTTTTAATCCAAGCATTTTTGATCTTATTTATATCACTTATAAATATTTCGGTTGAAAACTTATTATTTAGACTATTTCTTAAAGAACTTGTGATATACATTGAAACATTGATTTGATTTTTACTAATGTAACAAAATTTGGATAATGGTTGAAGGAGATTAGTTCGAACTTCAGATTTACAGTGGTTGAAAATGTGTGTATTTTCACTTTGATTATAAGAGGTTAAGCAAATAAATTTAATACCAATGCGAATAAGGTCATATCCATATTGGTTTGAAATAACCGGAGAAATTAATGCTACAATCATCGAAGACACTATAAGTACCTTTTCGTTTGTATTAATACCTTTTGTATACGTAGCTCTTTTTGGTTCAATTATAGTTTCTGACTCTTCGATGCTTTCCATTTCGCTTTTATTATCACGATTTTTACTTAATTCAATAGCATTCACACGTCTTAAATTATAGGATCTGATATATTTTCTATTAAAATATATTGTCAGAATAATAATTAAAATTATTAAAATTATAACTAAGTATGTGTTTATATGATAACTTTCATTTGAATATTCTGGAATATTACTGCTTTATATATTGTGAATGTCGTCATGATTTTCTTTGCTTAATTCTGTTAAATCCATATTGAATTAAATTAAAGGGCAAACATTAAATGAAAGTTAATTCTAGAGCTAATATCTGGTACCATACTTAACGTGTTTTGCACATTGACAAGCGAGCTTTCATATGTTATCGAATCTATGTTAAAAGCTGCTGTGTTGGGAACTTGAAATACGTACTTAGGACATTCAATTGTTTTATTATACAATGTCATTTTCAATGTGTAACAGTAAATATAATTAAATTTTTCACTAACTTTTACTTGAATTATCTCTTCGAGTACCGTCTCAGTTAATTTGTTACACTCTACTTTTTTCCAATATCTTTTTGATATTGTGTCGGGGAGATTTCTCTAGCATTGTGCGGAGCTTGGCATTAGAACTAAATCTCTTGTAGATTCTGTTATTTGATGTAAGACAGTAACGCAATCACGTGCCCCATCAAAAATAACTGTTTTAGGGCCAAAGTAATTAATTTTACAGAGTGATTCGTTACGTTTTACAAATAAGGAGAAGGAATCCGCTTCTAAAACATCCGTCTTATGCCTTTTAGTGTTTACATCGAAGCTTATAGTTATTAGATTTCTGAGTTTATCTATTACGCACTCTCTAGGTTTAGCAAGAGACAATGGGCACTCACACGGAAGAGATATATTAAAAATATCAAGAAGTTTTTCGTCTACTATGCCACGTTTCCAATTTTTGGCAATGTCATTCATTCTATCTTTGGTTAGCAAAAGTCTTGCAGCTAAGTTGGACGTTATAGGGAGAGCTTTAGGCAACAATATTTGTATTGCTCTAATAGCGGCGCCAATATCTTTTACTGCAATACTTAAAGAGTCGTATTGTGTTTGAAGTTTTTCAAGAATTTCTTTAATTTTTATATAATTATTTTCATGTATTTTTAAAGATTCTAACATTTCGTTTTGCTTTAGTTGCATTTCAGTTATTTGATTGGAAGTTTGACCACTTTGAGTGACAGCCACTGATGACACTGCCACCGTAGTCACAGCAGTTATTATTACTGTTGCCAATAAAAAAGCTTCAAAAATAAATCTTTTTTCTCGATTAAATTTAACTTCAGTATTTGCCTTTTCAACTGAATTCGCACAAAATTTTTCTACAGGTTATATAAAATCTTCTTGATATGCACTTTCGCACCATTGTAGTAATTCATTTTGGTTGGTACTATTAAAAGTTTCATCATTAAATATTTGGCATGGGCTTTCATATTTTACTGTTATAAGAACTTTATTTATTCCACTGATGACTGGTCGGCTTGACTTTCTCCATAGGACAGGAGACACTTTTGTCAACATTGCTTCACTTGAAGCAAATAAAATAAACGGAAGAATCATAATTAATCCAAGTGTGGTGTACTGTAATCGATCAACAGGTCTTGGTCGACGTTCGGATCTTCTTAAAGTTGGAATATTAGAAGTTGTTTGGATGTTCTGAATCGGTTTTCAGGCATTTTTTCTTGATTTTGCACATTATCTATTTCTTCGTTATTTTCTGTTTCAGAATCTGAGAACTCATCAAGATTTATTTGCAATGGGGCTCTCGTTTTCGATTGTTCAATCGTTACTTCCTCCTCATCCGTACCGTTATCTGTATGTTTGTTATCTTTGGTTGATTCAGATCTCGGATTAAAAATTTCTGTCCGATCATAAAATGGTTTCATTCTGCTAATATGTACATGTATTGTATAATAATTATCCTTGACTGATTCTAAATAAAATGTAAGCGGTGATGTTTGTTGTAAGACTTTATAAGGACCGAAATATTGGTGAAGTAAATTTGTTGGTTTGCCTACAAATCTTTGTGGGGTGTACAACAAAACAAGATCTCCTTCCTTAAAAGTATATTCTCTTCTTTTTTTATTATAATGCTTAATGTTTTTAATTTGAGAGCTTTCAATATGTTCTTTAGCTAATTGTCTTGCATAGTTTACAAATTTTATTCTCGAGTCAATTATTTGTTCAACATTAGTAATACCCTGTGATGGCCTTTCCATTACCACATCGGTTGGTAAGATTGGATCTCTACCATATGTTAAATAGAACGGAGAATAACCTGTACTGGCTTGAACACTTGTGTTATATGCGAATATAACATAAGGTAATCCCCAACACCAATCACGCATATTATCAGATACGTATTGAGATAACATTTCGGCTAGGGTTTTGTTAAATCTTTCCACTAATCCATTTGTTTGTGGATGGTAAGCAGTAGTCTTTAAGTGCTTAATATCGTTAATTTCATATAACTCTTTTGCTAATTTACTGGTAAAAACTTTACCGTTGTCTGTAATTAAGCGATATGGAGCGCCGTGCTTAAGCACTATAAACTTGTCTAAAAAATCAGCAAATGAAAATTGATCTGCTTTGTTATAAGCCGCGGCCTCTGCGTATTTTGTCAAATATTCAACAGCAACATATATGTTTGTATTCCCTTTTTCAGAAACGGGGAATGGGCCAAGAATGTCACAACCCCATAACTCGTATAATCCTCCAACTTTAATAGGAGATAAAAGTCCGATCTTTAGTTGATTTAAGCCTTTTTTGGTTTGACAATCGAGGCACGTTTTTACATAATCATTAATGTCATTTTTCATATTTGGCCAATAATATTTATTGGATATTTTATAAAATGTTTTTGTAATACCTAAATGTCCTCCAACTAAATCATCGTGAAAACTAAAAAGAAGTTCATGTATTAAGCTTTGAGGTACACAAGTTAATAAGACGCCTGACATGTCCGGTTTATTGTAATAAAGAATATTTTAATGAAGACAATAATTGTCAGTTATTAAATCAATATCATCTGATTGATCTATTAGAATTTTAATAATTTTATTTAGAATAGGGTCTTCACGTTGTAATTTTGCAATATTTAAGTCTCGCATTTTTATATAAAATTCTTCAGAATTTTCGTCTGTATCTGTTTCAAAGTTATAAGAATTTGCACAATATCTTTCGATGTTATCAATTAATTCTTCTGGTGGGCTTACAGGGCTGCGGCTTATTGAATCCGAATCTCTCATATGTCTGCCTTGACGATAAACAATATCGAAATCGTATTTTTGTAGAGATAAAGCCCAACGGATTAAACGTGCTGGTAAATTTTGCTTTTCCGTCAACCATTTTAGCGATAAATGATCGGTAACTACTGTGAAATGGATACCATGTATGTAGGGCGCGAATTTATCTAATGAATATACAATTGCCAAGCATTCCCGCTCCGTGCAACTGTAGTTTCTCTCAGCGTCATTTAGTAATTTGCTAGCATTTGCGACAAGTTTCCATCCATCGTTTTCTTTTTGAACCAACTCACCCCCGACACCGATAAGTGAGGCGTCAGTACGAACCTCTAATGGTTTTTCATGGTCAAAGTGAGCTAACACCGGTTCATTACTTAATAGTTCTTTGAGTTTATTAAAAGCGGTTTCTTGTTCTGTACCCCAAATAAATCGTACGTTTTTCTTTGTCAATCGTGACATTGGTTCAGCAATTTCGCTGAACTTAGGTATGAACTTTCTATAATAAGAAGCCCTACCTATAAATGCTCTAATTTGTGTTAAGGTTTTTGGAGTGGGAAAGTTTCTAATAGCTATTATTTTATCCGGATCTGTTCTGATGCCACTTTCACTAATAATATGACCAAGAAAACGGACCACTTTCATTGCAAATTTACATTTGGAAGGTTTTAACGTCATGTTTGCCTGTTTAATTCTATCAAGCACTGTCTTAATATGTTGAATGTGAGAATCAAAATCTTGACTAAATATAAGTATATCGTCAAGATAAAGTAAACAAATAGACCATTTTTGACCTGCTAAAACGCTATCCATTACCTTTGCAAATATACTAGGGGCGATACAAAGTCCGAAGGGCATCATTATATATTCAAATAGGCCGTCCTGTGTAATGAAAGCTGTTTTTTCTCTGTCAGCTTTATTAATTTTAATTTGGTTATAACCACAGTTCAAATCAAATGAGGTAAACCATTTGGCTCCACTTAGGCTACTCAATGCAAGATTTATATTTTGAATAGGATAATTATTTTTCTTTATTTTCTTATTAAGTTTTCTTAGATCGAAACACATTCGTTTCGTTCCATCCTTTTTGTCAACCAAAACTATTGGTGAACTCCAAGGACTTTTTGATCTTTTAATAATTCCGGCCTCTAAGTCGATTTCAACCTGTTTATTAATTATGTCTCTCAAAGGCTTTGAATAAACATAAGGATTTTGATGAATGGGTTCTGTGTCCGCGGTATCTATTTTAAGTTCCATTACATTGCAAGTTCATATTTTATTTGGATCGAACGCGAATTGGTCAGAATAATCGTTTAATGCATTAACTAGTTAATCTGTAAATTATCAAGTGTAGAATTTACATGTATTTCTCCCCCTATCTTTCCAACAATCTTAGTGTTTTCAGTAAACTTATCTTTTGAAAAACTTTGATTACATTTATAAACTTTATCATTATATTTCCAATTATAAAAAGGTCCATTAAGTCTATAATTTAGAACTTGTTCGTTTGTTATGTCGTTATCAATTATAAATTGTCCAAGCAAATAATTCATAAATCGATATTCTCTATGAACGTAATAAATATCATTGAATTGTTCATTACATTGATTAAATGGGTGACTTGTAAACAACAATTTGTTACAACATTTTGTGAGCCGCTCGAAATATACAAATACATTCAAAATATCACTAGTAATAGTTTGAGTCTTTCTTAATAAATCACCGAATTTTTCTATAGCAGATTTGCTTATGTTTGTGTTTTCAAATTCTTCTAAAAAGTTTTTAGGACAATAATCCAAATATTTAAAAGATTCCGTTATTTCAGAATTATCTGAAACATCAGCTTTTCCGTCATAAGAGTATGTTGTAATGATTGAATCATCCAATCCATTTTCTTGCTTATATGAGTAGTTATCGAACTCTACGACTTCAATCTTATGTACTATAAATGGTGATTCATTGTATTGATCAAATAAATCATTGACAATGCAATAATCGCGAAATAATCTGTCAATTATTGAAATTTGTTCACAAGCTATAGCTAATGCGAGTGGTGAAGGTTCAATTTGGCATTCACAGCTTTTATGTTTATCCGAAGTACAATAACTAAAAAGCTCATGAATAATTTTTGCCATTTCTAAAACATCTGTGTTTGTGAGCTCTTTTATTGCGTTGAATTTAAATTTTGCCAATAAAATATGTGCCTTTTTGTTAGTAGTTTCTGAACTATAAGCCATGTTACAAACATTTAGATGTTTAAAATCTCCCACTATGGCTCCAGCATTCAATTTTATTGTATTATTAGAGAGGTTTATTACAGGAATGTTTGCATAGCCGTCATATAATTCCACATCCTGTTCTTTAACAAATAATTTCTTTCGTCCTAAAGAAGTATTATTTGACATTATAGTAAAACTGTCAGTTTTGTTCAGGCATTTGTTGCTTGGCGTACATTTTATAATCTTTAAGCCTAATGGTGGTATACTAACATTCTCGTAAGAGTGTAAATTCATAAGATCTTTTCCTTTACATTGTTGGTGAGATTCAACTTCGTTTTCGTTAAATTCATTTGAAGAAAACTTTATAGTATTTTTAGATATATCAATCACTGAATTTGAAAGCCGATTAAAATCGTAACCCAGTAAAACTTTCAAATGGAAGTTTTTAACTGCAATAGCTTTCATAGGTATTATTCTTTTCATATTTGTGTCGAAAATTTTAATGTTAAGTTCAACAATACCTGAGATTTCAATAGGCAAGGAGTTCACACCATTTATAGGCTGCCCTTCATATTTCATTATATACAATCCCAGATCTTCTGCTAAATTGTCCGCAATCATTGAATTTTCTGAACCCGTATCTATCAAAGCTTTAATTGGAACAGAATTAATTTTGATGTCTATAAACATTAGCCGATTGTTGTAATTGTCAACTTTTGGAGTTATTTCTGAAGGAGTAGATGCGTTGCAAAAGGCAGCATTATTTGATCTTGAATTTTCATTGAATCTAAAATTATTAGTTGTGTTCCTGTTTTTATTATAATGGCAATTTCTTGCATGATGTCCAACGTCACCACACACAAAGCATTTGCTACGACCGTCTGTAGTTCGGTTGTTTGATAAATTATCGTGCAAATCAAACCTAACCTTTCTTGGATTAGTGCCGTTTTCATTCGGTGATTGAGGTCTCTGATTTGGATTTTCTCTGATAGTTCTGTTATTATTTGTATTATTAAATCTTCTAATTTGATTGTTATCATTAAAATTTTGGCGATTATTGTTGTTATTAAAGAATCTTGGCATGTTTTGATTATTATAGTTAGGACGAGAAATAAAACTATTTTCACGTGAGAATGAATCTCCCTCTTTGAACAAAATTGTTTTTATTATAATTTTGATCTCTGTTATAATTTCTATTTCTGTTATTATTATTTGACTTACTAATTTCCTTAACCATATCTTTTAATCCGCTAATTAAATCTTTCACATCTTCATTACTTTTAAATCGATTATTCATAGGTTCAAGGTATTCAGTCTCATCAATACCTCTTTCTATTTGTTTCGCTCTATTTATTAAGTCAATAACAGTTGAAGGTGCATGGGCTCTTAAGATTTTAGCAATTTCCGGTGTCATTCCATTAAAGAGATTTTCCATAACATCTGCATCGCTCATAGCATTGTCTAATTCATAACATAGGTCTCTTTTAGCTAATATATAGTTATACACTCTTTCACCTGGGAGTTGTTTGCGTCTGCGAAGCTCAGATTGCAAATAACTTCGATGGTCAGTTGATAGTAAATCGGCAGTAATTAATTTTTTTAAATCATTCCATGTTGCCGGTGCAGCTTCTCCCACTCTCTTAACATTTTGGTCATACCATAGGAGGCTATAATCTCTTAGGTAAGTTGGGAATTTTTTAATTTTTGTTTGCTCATCCCATGATCTACTATCCGCATGGTATTCATACTCTTTAAGCCATTTAACAAGTTCTCTACTATCCCTACCAGTAAATGGCTCCAATATTAAGACACTATTAGATGTTAAGGAGCTTTTAACTACATCTGAAACAATGTCTCTAACGTCGTTTGCGCTTAGAGCCATATTTCTTGGAACAATTATATGAGATTGTGTATTGATCTTAGGACGTGTATTAACTTTAGGAGATAAAACTCTATATAAATTCTGACGTATATCCAGAATTATTTTAAATCAGTTATATCTATAAATTATATCAATATTAAACAAACTTTTATTTGGATTGTTTATATATATAGAAGTTATAACTTTACCGCTCACAAGCAGTAACACTTCCTTTTTTCAATAAATCTTATTTAATTTTAATTGAAATAAATATCAATTACTTCATTACTTTACTATTTGCTCTCAAGCAATTATAGTAATAGTTAAATTAATATCGTAATTTTATAAGTTTCCACTTTGAATTAAGATAGCAAAATCTTAAGCTTGCAAGCATATATTAAAATAAAATTGTTTTCTATTAACTTTCCTTGATCTGCGTTGTATAGTTCACGATTTGACCCTTTCCTGAAACGAGATGTGTTGAGTCGCTGCTAACAATTAATTAGCCAAACTATTTCGTGTGATTCCCGGTCGACGCACCAATTTGAAACGCTGGGAAAACGTCTCACAAAGTCCGGCTCTACCCGTCTCTCACTCACAGAGAACCGCGCAATAACAACGCAAGAAAAACTTAGCAAATTATTAATTAAATAACAAAATCGTACGATTAGATACTTTATTAAATTGATTAAAATAATATTGAATACAATAATAATATCGAAATCTGTGTTCACAATTCAAAAGCATAAAAGTGAGTGTTTGAGAAAAAGGCCAAGAATTCAGTTTTACATTGGTTTATATACTGGATACAAAAGGGGCTGGGTTTTGTTAGAAAATTGCGTATCAAATACTAGTGATAGGTTACACTTTAAAATAAATGTTATCAGGAAAGGGATGTTTACAAATCGTGTCTTATTTAATAGAAAAGTATTTGAGTTTAGAATAATCAGCTATCAAACGTGGTTACAGAGTTTTGGAAAGGATAACAATTTGAATTGGACGTGCATTAACATATAAGGATAGGATTTAACTCATAGGTAAAGTTCAATCATTACATTTATCCTCACCTTGGATTCAACGCGACTCTGCGTTCTATATATTGAATTACAAAATTTTAATTTTTTTATAACATTTAACATAATTTTAATTTATATAATGAGATTTAATATTTTTTATACCAGTTTCTAAATAGTATTATTTTTTTGAAGTTTTATATAATTTTTTTTTGTTTATATTTTGTTTGATTTTGTTTAATATAAATATATATATATATGAGATATAATCACTAACACATAAAATTGAATAATATAAATAAAGATAAAAGTATATTAAGTATTACGTATTACAGAATAATATTCTTTTAAATATAGACTAAAATAGATAATGATTTATAAAATAAAATATAAATGATTTATTAAAATAAATGAAATTTTAAATTAAAATCAGTTGCTACTAACATTAAATTAGTATGTTTATAGTATATAATTGCATTACTAAAAAAAATTGCCTTTTATATTAAGCTATATTTGATTAAATAATATGTGATTATATAATGGATTAAGATTTATAAAATTAAGTAAAATATTGTATTAAAAATATTTTAGAACCATTGTCTTGATGTGCTTGAATTTGTATATGTTGGCTGCAGTTGCAATTGTTGCTGATATGATCCAACAGTATTGACAGTTTTGTTGACAACCATGTTGAGTATAATAGCTCTGATTTGTCGAAGTAAATCGTTTGATCGTGCGAAGTGCCCTGATATCGAATTTATAAATGAATTATTGTTATCTAACAAACTCTCCATGTTGTTCAAATCCTCGCTTTGAATGTTTAATATTTCGCAAAGAAATATTATTTGATTACGAAAATAATTTGCAGCAGCTCTTAATTCTTCAATCAAATGAGTTGAAACAATGGTTCTATCGCGAGGTGTATAATATGGGTTATATCTATATGTCGATCGGCTCCTCCTTGAATTCATGTTGGTTATCGTTTTCAATTGATTGATTTAATTGTTATGCCAATTATCGAATGCTACGTCTTTTTGGTGAAGGGTTGTTATATAAGTTAATTGCGAATTCTCGTGAACAATTGACAATTTCTTGCATAAAATCTTCTTGGGATAACGCCAAAAGTCTTTTTTTGTCAATTTTTTTTGTCACTGTTCTTTCTGTTTTGCAATCCTTCTTCACCTTCCAAATCCAATATAGTATTTTTAATCGTTTCAATTACAGCTATTTGAGTAGAAACCATTACACCTTTAATTTTTGATTTTAAATTATCTATATATTTATCATCGTAAATTTGATCGAGTCTTTTATTGAATTCATTCATCTGTAAAATCTAATATAAAAAATTATACTAGTTATATATAAAACTTAGAAACGATACATGAAAATAGTCTCTAGTTTTCTATCTTATATAGTTGTTCTTGTTTGCACAAACGAACACAGGTGGATATTTCGTGTTTCATTGGACTTTAAAAAATCCATAAATAACAAACTGACTTAACTATTGTATGAACTTTTACATTTTAAACAAAGTATTTCGGAAACATGAATTAAAATTTTAATTATTTCGAGGTGTAAATTTAAATTTTTATTATAGTTATACAATTGCTAATATATAACTAAACATAACTAAACTATAAATTATTTTGGTGGGCTTTGGGAATATCTATTAATAAATTATATAAATAAACCTATTTTACGATTTCAATTTACCCAAAATTTTGTTCCAATATATTAGGAATTTATTGGTATTTAAGAAAAAAGAAATTAATTTTTTAATTTAACGAGGAGTAAACTATAAGTTATTATTTACTTATTAAATAACTTATGCATTATTAACTATAAAAATATAAAAAATTATTTTGGTGGAACAGTACGTATTTCAAAAAAAAAATTATTTTGTTCAAACTAATACCGAATTCTTGATTATGCTATCTTTTAGCTTCTAAAACTTGTCTTTTATGTATTATCGGAAAATGGATATTAAATTTTATTAAGTTCGAGGAGAGAATAATCTAATTTTATATTATCATTTAAAAATACTTTTATTTGTAAGTATTTTTTAATAATCGATTAATTTGGTGCTAGTATCCATTATGCCTAAATTAATTAAATTGTAAAATATTTAAAACGATTTCTAGTATGTAGTTTAAAAGCATTGAATAACTGTGTAATATATAACAGAAATAGTAATTAAATTTATTTTAATTTCGAGGAGAGATTATTAAGAAATTTTAATTATAATTTAAAATTAATATAATATAGAATTAAATTTTAAGATTAAACATTTTGGTGTGATACTATTAATGGATTAAATAAATTGATTATT
Organism: Phthiracarus crinitus; assembly: GCA_034698025.1. Lineage (NCBI taxonomy): Eukaryota > Metazoa > Arthropoda > Arachnida > Sarcoptiformes > Phthiracaridae > Phthiracarus > Phthiracarus crinitus. Next base: position 1,399 of record JAQGAW010002342.1, on the reverse strand, counting down.
AGGTTCTCAATCGATTTCTTATATACTACTTTAATAAAGCACATATTATATTGTTAATTATATTTAAGTCATTTATTTAAATTTCGAGGAGTAAACTTAAAATTATTTTTTAATAATTATAAAACCTAATAACATCTAAACATAATAAACCAATTGAATATTTTGGTGGTTCATTTATTTATCAATTAATATAAAAAAAATAGTTTTAACAATTTTCCTATTTTTCCCAGAAAAACATGACAATTAAATGTGTCAGGTAAGAAATTTATGTGTCAAGTAAGTTGATAGCCTTGAATTGGCCTACAAAAAAAACTATTTAAACAGTTGTTCAAATTTTGAAAGTTTCGTTTACTTTTCTGTTCACTTCATAATAAAATAAAATTTTGTTCTTTTAGAATAAAATGGTAAATCATTAGAGGAAGTGTTACTTTTGTGCTTTGTAATAAAAATTTTTTAATTAATAGGATCAATTTTTACCGTCCTATAGTGGTAACACCGTTTTGGGCAATAATGAGATTAGTGATACTAATGAACCTCAAAATATGGACTATGAAAATGAAGCGTTCAATAACAATTATAACGGACCGACACTGGCTTCGGAAAGCAATCGAAACGAAAATATCATACAGGCTTTTACTTTACCGATAAACGTAAGACAAATTAATATATTTAAATATAAATGAATTAAACACTTTTGAATAAAATAATAATTTTTTTAAGAACGTTTAAATTATTTAACAAGGAAAATATAGGTCATAATGCTTCAAATAATGTTTGTGAGACCTATAATCAGATTCCTATTCGCAGTACTGCGGAGTCAGAAATAGGTCAGAACAATAATCCTGTTTTAGAGGAAGGTAACAGTAGCACTGCTGTTAATTCTACAAATACGGAAGATAATGTTAATATGTCGTGAAATGTTCGTGAATGTTCGTGAAACGAAGGTAAATGTTCGTGAAACGTTGTTAATATGTCGTCCTAATTCAGAAAAAAGACCTATTGCACCGCAAAAACAAATGGCATTAATGCATATGAATAAATGCGTTAAAAAAAAGATGACACCATTTATTTCGATAATACATGCCCTGTTGAAGAGGATTATCGTGGATGTTTTGATGTTAAAGGTCCCATTAGGTATAAGAATGGATTTATTGTCGATATTATACCGGAAAACCCCAACTGCTATGTAAGATACTTAAATCTTTAAATTTTAAATTTTAAATCTTAATTTTTTGTATATATTTTTTTTATTAAAGCATTGTAGGGTAAAGGAAGGCCTAGATGAGTCTAATGGGTCATTTGATCACCCTGTTATTGTAGAGGCTCAAATTCTAGATGCGGTCACTAATAAAAAAACAAATTACTACTTAATTTCGTGGAAAGACCATCCTCACCGATA
>JAQGAW010002341.1:0-15515 GCA_034698025.1 Phthiracarus crinitus | reverse complement strand
GGGTGGGGTGTGGTAGGGTGGGGTAGGGTGGGTGGAGTGGGGTGGTGTAGGGTAGAGTGGGGTGGGGTGGGGTGGGGTGGTGTGGGTTGGTGTGGAGTGGGGTGGTGTGGAGTCGGGTGAGATAGTTTGTGGTCGGTTGTGATATGGGGAGTCTGGTGGGATGTGGTGGGTTAGGTTAGGTTGGGGTGGTATGTGGTTGGATGGGGTGAGTTTGGATAAATTTATATAAACCCAAAAGTAAGTATGGTGCAATTATTTACCTCATAATACCTTAAATGTATTTTAATGCTTTTCAATACGCTCTTTCGTTTTGAGTTAACATATTCTGTATAACACTAATAGTTTAAGAGTAGGGTTGTAGCACATAAAACATGCTGCTGAACAAAACACTATTCATTGTAGGTAAAAGAAGCAACCTAATACAATTGTAACGCATGGTTTACCTAGAGGGGTCTAGCCCCCATATACTCCCTACTAAAACTTTATAAAAGTCGATCCCCATACCCAAAATATTGAGATTTCAAGGACAAAATATTTTGACAATTTTAAAAAATTTTGGTTACATTTTTAAAAAATTATACATCAAATACGATAATTTTTTGTGAAACCTCAAATATTGATCAAATTTTAAAAATTTTTTGGTTTAAATTCGTTGTTATTTGGGCAGCGGTTTAGGCTCGCGTAGAAATAAAAATTTTAAAAAAACCTAACGCAAAATATTGTGGCCAAATACGGTGAGTTTGCACCCTTTAATCTTGAAAAAACTCTAAAGGACACTCCATATAGATCTTCGCTATTTTTAATTAATTTAAGGACATAAATTTTATAGGTTCTTGTGAATCTTATAACTATATTTTTAAATGACTCATAATAATTTAGTTTTCGATTCAAATATATCGAGAAAAAAGATTCTATTGATTGCAATTGGAGAGATCTTTATGGAAAAATGTGTGGTTACTACAGAACCAACAATTTGACCACTTTCTTGATACATATGCTTTTAGCGATTGCTGGCATAATTAAAGCAGTAATGCTAATAACAAATAAATCAAACACTTCTGGCGTTATGATAATAGTGGCACTGATTGGCTATTTGCTTACTATAGAGCGATCGTATTATATTTATGTGGTATACGGCGATATTAATTTTGATATTTATGATGATAATAATAGGAAGTTTTAATAAGGCGGTTTAATGTCAACAGAGTTTATAGAAATGTATGCGATAGCTTTTATAACGTTGGAGGTAATTGTGCTTAGTATTACTATGCGCAAAGTTAGAAATAGGAATCTTATTTTATTATTATTATATACAGCATCTGCACCTATAATGACTTTTATTTTTCTATTGGTCTATAGTATATTAATTGTCACGTTTGCATACAAATACATCGATAATGATTATAATAACTGCATTGGAATCTTTGGCGAAAATGTTTGCTATTACTACAAGACCAGTTATAAGACCACTTTCTTGATGTATTTGGTTTTCGCAATCTCTCCTTTAATTAACTTTTTATTGACTGTACGTAATCGGAGTTACAGTTCAGATCCTATGATAATTGTGGTACTTTACAGCTGTTTGACTACTATAAAGCGATCGTATTTTATGGATTTGAATAACGGAGAGGAGATTTTGTCTGATTTGTGGACGGCTTTATTGGGGGCTCAGATATCGGATACGGTTGCGATTGGATTGACTTCATTTGCAGCTTTTTTATTAAGTATAATTATCTACCGTTTACAGCACTTAAATGGCACTATTGTTAAAATTGATTTATAATTATATTAAATAAACGCAAATAAATTTTAACGGAGATCATAATTATTATTAGAGCTAATATTGATCGTGCGATAAAAAGTAATACAAAATCTTTTTAATAATGTTATTTTTTGATGGAAATTTTTCTTTTAATCCATTTTTTAATACGTTTATAGTTTATTTTTTGCTTATTATTAGAAATTTTAGGCTATTGAACGAATTTTCCATTTTAAGCATATTTTTTGGTAATTTTTAGTTTAATTTATCCATTTTTTTATGTTTAAGATTATTTAATTTCATTCGTAAACAAATAAATTTATATGTCTCTAATTTATGAAATAAAAACGTAGAAGTTGTTATGATTTGCTTCTCTAATAATTAAAGCATTAAATATTTTATAAATAATAATTTAATTTAATAAAATCAGTCTAATTGATGAACCTTATGGTAATATTCAACGATTACGTTATAATAAAATATTAAACGAAATTTATAATTAATGTTTTTACAATTCACTAGAAATGATAGGATATTATTTTATGACAAATAAAATTAAGTTTATATTGCTTTATAATGCGAACACAGCTTTTAACAATTGTAGAAAAGCAAACAGCGCTAAACTAGTCTCCAAACTAATCACTAAAGCGAGCTGAAATGTTTTGACCAATTGAAAGTAATTAAGTCAATCACTAGTCATAGTGCTAGTATTAAATATTTGTCACAAAAACTCCGCCATGATATAATTTGTTATCTTCTTGTGACACACGTTTGCGATTCTTAAACCACTTAACCGAAAATGAAATTTTCATAATAATAAAGTTTATCAAAAATAACTATTTATTTTAATAATAAATTTCGCTTTTATTTTTGTTTTATAATTTTAATTTGTATTACATATACGCTTTTATGATAAGAATAGACATGGAAAAATTATCGTGAAGGGACAGGATGAGATTAACCAAATTTTTACGGGATTTGTATGGAAGGGATTTACACATAAAAATTTCTGGACGAGACAGGATCTTAGCGTTTATTACAAGCAAACGAAGGTTTAAAGTTTGTATTACCGGATAAATAGGGTTTTAATTTGGAAGTTAGAATCAAAATCATTTGATTTACAGTTTGTTAGTGAATAATTACATTGAGACAATTAGAAACTAAATCAAAATACATAATTAAAAGGGACAGGATGAGATTAACCAAATTTTTACGGGATTTGTATGGAAGGGATTGACACATAAAAATTTCTAGACGGGACAGGATCTTAGATTTTGCTCGCAAAATCCCGAAAATCTATTAATGATCGAATTAGTATTTCGAATATCTTTATTTTACCGCTAAATTTTATCAATTTTTTAACTTTTAAGCAACTAATATATATGAAATGTATTTACAGTAAAAAAAAATCTCTTTTGGTAGTTTTAACTTAGCTTTTAGTTATGAAGCAAAAATACTGCGACATCCTTATAATTAATCGATATTTATTATAAATAAAATGTTAATTAATCTAAGTTTATTACTAATAATAATTGTTATAATAATGATAATAATAACTCAATTACTTTAAAAATTTATATTTTACAATATTTGAACTGAATATTTTTTCTTTTGTTAATTTGAGAGGTAACTCATAATTGATAAAATTTTTTTATTAGTTTAAAATCCAAACTAAAATTTTTAAATAAAAATTTGTACCAAACTGAAGAAACTATGATTAAGATTAAAGGGCTTCACAATACGCTTATGCTTCATAACTAAAAGCTAAGTTAAAACTACAAAAAGCTAAGTTAAACCGGTCCACATGTTTTATTGCTTACAAAAAGCAAAGTTAAAACTACCAAAAGAGATGTTTTTTACTGTATAAATATAACTTTTATAATCAAGCAATTTTTTGCCACGAATCGAATCAATAATTGAACATCACTTACAGTATTATTCATTTTCTTTATCTAAAAAGTACTTAAAACTGAAACCTATAACACTTTCAGAATAATAGAAAAAATTAATTTTTGACATTTAAATTTAAAAGCTTGAGCCATAAAAATTCTTATATGGTCTTAATTAACACGTTAAACTTACTTTTAATTTACACAAATGTGTGAATAACCGAAAGTTCCCCTTTATTTTAAAATGCGATTTTATATTGTGAGTCAAACTTGTGTTTCTGGCAAACGGTATTTTGTAAAAAAGAATACTGGTAAACGGAAGCAAACCAAAATATTTGGTATATACGATATTACAGCCAAAAAGTGATTATTATATTGTTATCGAGTGTCAAATGCCAAATAACTGGGATATCTTCGACATAACAATATCAAATATTTGATATTATTAGATCTTTTCATCAAATGCATTGTAATATTCTTTTCAACATTTTTTCTTATTCTCAGTTATTTTTTAATTTTCAACAATGTTTGAGACTTTGTTCCTCACTTTTTCGTTATTCATCGGATGTTGGAAACAATTTTATAAGATTTTTACAATTTATCTTATTATAGGAAGTAACAAATGCAGACAAATGATTAAACAAGTGCTACACATTCACAGAGAGATCACTTTTAATGCATTTTATTATTAAAATGATAAAAAATAAATTACAATTAAAATGAACAATTAGATATTATTATTTATTTTTCTTTTCTTCTGATACTACTTCATCCTGAGACGAAAGTAGTAGGCGGCGTCCTTTTCGGGAAAGAAATTGGTCAGGGGTGCCCCATCCGCAGCATCCCGATCAATTTAGGGCCACCACAAACTTGACCCCTAAACCTCCTAAAACGGTAAACCAAACTAGTCATGACCAAAAACAAAAAACTTTCAAAATAATTAAAAATTGTTTTAATATATTAAAATAAGATTTCTACTTACCAATGAATTAAATTAATAAATAAATTAAAATATAAAGTTGCAAAATTTTGGTGACTTGATAAAATGTGATAAAAAAACATTAGATAAGCTAAAATTTGTGTTTATTCAAAATAGAATATGTCGCATCACATATTACGAGGAAATTTTTTCGACAAAATTAATTATTATTAAGTGTATTTGTTATTGTTTAGTTTTATAATATCCAACGCTACAGTTGAATTCATTATAAAAATGAGTGAAAAAACCAGCGAGCGAACGGACGGTCGGACAAACATACAGACATACTCAAATCCACAATGTCTAACAAATTAAATGCTATTCAAATGTGTCAATGTTTACACTTTGAGCTGTATAATGTATATCAGTTATAATACTTTATTAGAATCATACATATTTAATAAATCTTAATATATGTTTGTTTTTTAAAATGAACTCTACATGTGATGCAAATAATGTTAAGTAAAATAGTAAATCAAATTTAAATTCAAAACATTTATCGTATTATGTAATAAAATCAAACAATTAATTTTTTTTAAAAATTTATACATTATAACTGTAGACTGGAAAATGTTATAACAGCTTTTTGGTTGTTTGCCTCTTAGTTTCCGTAAGCTAACCAAATAATACTTCACTACACTTTAATTCGGTTAATAAGTACAAAAATATTAATATTTGAACTTTCGTTACAACAAAAAAGGCAATTAAGAAATAAATTCTAATTAAGCTATAATACAAAATATCGAAATAATCTCATAATGAATAAAATGGTATTATTCAGTAAAACGAATCTCTAATTCTACTAATAATAAGAACGAAATCGTAAGTAAAATTATTAATAAAAGCACAAAATAAATCAAAAAATAAGTGCAAATCTCAGAGCTTTTCTCACGTTTTCACCAGTAGACTCCTTATCAGAATCTGTCGTTCGCTGACTTCCTCTTATAATTCCATTCTTTGTGTCAATTTCTTTCTCCATATGCCAAGCGTTTAAATTTTCGGTGTCTCCCCATTTCGCGCATCCATTTTCACCGTACTCATCCGTTTCTCTTTTCGCCGCCTAACCATCATTGCAATCATCGCTATCTTTTCCATAATTTTCGTTATTCACACCATCTTTCGCATGTGCTGTTGACAATCTTGTTGTTATTGTTTTGGTTTTATTTTGACTTCCATTTTTCAAGTCGAAATAATAGTCTTTCACATTCTCAGTGCCACTTAATTCGTTAATTAACGTCAATTACGGTTAGCTTAGGTTATCTTGATTACTAATAATTCTATTGATCGAAAACCATGTCGAATATCATGGCATAAACTTAATTTTTGGCGACGAGAATACTTTATTCTTTAAGTTCTTTGAATGATGTTATTTTTGTATTAACATCGAAGATCGCTTTTGCCACTTCTTTTCGAGTTTCAACGATTTTACAATTCATATTAGTATTTCATTTTCTTTTCGATGATTTCGATTAAATTGGTTAACAATATTTGTGTTCCATTTTATTATAACTCACGTGTTTATATACAAATATTAACGAATAGCTTTTTAATCTTATTTATATAAATTATTTAATTAATTATTTTTATAGGGATGCGCGAAATGGGGTTAAATCGAATTTTCGAAGTTCGGACGGTTGAGGTAATAAAACGATAAAATAATAAATCTTTATTATATGCCATATATTAAAACAATCGCTGCTTCTTATAATTCCACATTCAGCCACTTTTCTTGCTTACGATAACGAATATCTAATTGAATAATAGCTATTTTCATATTTCCGTAAAAAACTTTATATATTTCAGTATATAGACTCGATTTTATTTCGTTTTTAACCATTTATGTTAATGCTAATCAAACTCAATGAGATATCGCTAAACAATAAAAAATAGCGAATTTTAATGTCTAATTAATTAGTGACAAATATTTTTTACTGGTCTCTCGAATATCTGGTCGCGGAATGCGATTCTATAATAAACCATAAATACTTATTACACGTTATTTTCGTTTTGTTCATTAGTCTAGTGCTTAAATTATAAAAATTTTTACACAAATTAAAGTATGCGTTCATTAATTTAATAATTTTAATTTTTAGAAACATAATATAAAAAATGTAAATTGTTTTAAAATTTACTTTATAACAAAATTTTCGCAGTATTTTATTTAACAATTAAACTTAAAAATAAAAGCGATTCTAATTAATAATAGTAACAAAACCCAACGACCAATTGGTGTGCGTTCAGATGCGTAACTGAAATATGGACAATAAGGACACTGATAACTGCCACATACCTATCAATAATTATTATTCATTTATCAAATAAATTTGATTTTCCATTACAATAACATTTAAAAAATACTTGAGCTTAAAAAAATAGCAACAATTGTATATAAAAATAGGATTTGGATAAATTACTTTTAAATATTAACCAAAATAGAATTAAAAATAACATTTATTTTGAAAATCTGTTATTGATTTGATTAATCTCGATAGTTTTGATTAATGCACTTGACTCCTGTACCATAGTTACACAATGGTCAGAAGCTCAAGGGGGGTCAGATCCTGGAATTCTAAAATTTTAGAGGGGGTCAAAAACTTATCGGATATGAAAGATAATTTTTTCGGCTTTCGGACCAAAATTTGTTTCAAAAATTTTTTATACAATTTTATTCTCGACAAATTTTTTAAAAAATTATTGTATTTTCTTTCAAAGAATTTTGAAAAGGTTTAGTTTTTTTTAAATTCTAAAAGAATTTTGCTATTATTCTCAAAAAAATATTAAAATTTACCAAAAAAATTTCACAGAATTTCAGTCAATTATCTCAAAGAAAATTTTACCCCTTGCCTATAGCTTATCAATAATTTTAGTCTGTTAGCCATAGATCAGACTAAATTTCATCTTTTGTTAAAGCAAATCCTTGTTTTGTGTTTTGAATTACAGCTGAATATAAAATTATTCGGTTATAGTTTATGAAATAAATTAGTATCAAAAGCTATGATTTAAGCTCTAAATATTACAATTTCGATATGTATACATACTTCACATATATGTAATACGTATAATGAATAATCGTCCACAATTTTTTCGTTAAACAATTCTAAAAGAAAGTTAAATTTAATTTAATTTTTTTATTGTAAGAAAAATTAATATCTTTAACCGTTGAATTAGTTGTATATATACTAATATTGTGAGTCGAAGTAAATTCAAAATAAAATTAACTTAATGTAACAGTTATTTTATATAAAATTATTTAGAAATTTGATATTAAAAATGAGAAATAGAATTTGTATGAATGAATCAAAGCTAAATGTAAACCTGGCTGATAAAGATCGTAAACTCTGGCTTTGAGCCAACGCGTCAGATTCGCCACTGAAATCCATCTTTCGACAGAAAATTGCACACAACTCCACTCGCTGTCCAGCTTTAAATTTTAATTTAAATTTGATCAGTAAATCTATTTTCTATTTTATTTTGGAAAAAATTGCTTACATAATCAAAAATAAATGTCGCGGATCGATGTTTAACCTATATATGAATAAAATAAATGATATTACGTCAAAACAACTTAAACAATTCCTCATAAGTTACTAAATGACACGAAAACGTTTGTTTAGTTAAACATTAATCGTTTTGGATTACCTTTGCCTGAGAAAGTCGTGGAACAGTTCTTGTCTCGACATACTTATCAATAAGTGCTTTATTCTGCATATAACCAGTAGGAGTTGTAAGCTCTATCACAGCTATTCCACTAGTTTTACTAAGTTTTGTAAGTATCCATTTCGCGCAACTTTTTATTGCCATTTTTGATTTATTTCTTCCCGATAAAGAAAATTCTACCTTAAGATCAAAAGCATTTTGTTGTGGTTGAAGCAAAAGAAAGTTATGGTCCACATTAAACTTAGTATCCAATTGGATGAGAGCAAGTCCCGCACCTTTAGCTGTTAGAGTTACGTGACCCCACACTTTTGGCTCAATATTAATCTGTTGGTGATGTGCCAGTTTGTCTGATGTCAAATCAATAAGTGTCACTAATCCAGGATTAGATGAGCCTTCAATAGCGAGCTTCATATTAGTTATGGAACGAACGTGAGTTCGAAATGAATAGTCAGTAAGCGCTTGAATAGCTATAATCGTATCAAATGTAGAAACGAATCCGAAACTATGTAATCGCATGTAATTTAACCATTTGACTATTTGATCGCAAATTAAGCCTTCATATCTCATATAAACCATTAGCGCATATGATGTACCTTCAAAAAAACATTTTTTTAATTACTGGTTTATCGATAACTATCAAACTATACGTTACAGAATGCAAACATTCTAATCACAAATTAAAGTGTTTAGAAGATGTTAAATCACTAAAATTCTTTAAATTTCAATCACAGTAAAATGTATTAAATTTGTTTACTATTGACATTTACCAGAATATCTACAGAAAATGTGTTTCAAAAACATATAAGTAATGCAGTAAATATTAAAGAAAAAAAACCAAATTTTTTCTTTTAAGTTCTAAACTTAGTAGTTTCGAGAAAAAATCCAAAAAGAAAAAATCGAGAAAACAATTTAATTACAAACTAATTTTTAATATCTCATACACACAACTATGCCTTAAATTAATATTTCAGTTATGATATAAAAATTGAATTTTAAAATTTCAATTAATATTACTTTTATCCCAAAAGCAATTCGAGAGCAGTTTAAATACCAATTAAACAAACATACCTTCAATCGCTAGTGATTCAAATAATTGTGGCATTCGTGGTTGAATATAAGGCCTTTGACTTTGATAAACCAAACCTGGAGGCTATTATAACGATTAGTTTTCATTACAATATTTATATCAAAAATATAGCTGTACAACAGCAGCTTCTAAAGAGACAGAATCTGATCAAAACGGTTGAAATTAAGGGAGTATTAAGTGTTTAAAAAATTTTATTGTTGTCAAGTTAGACATAAACAGACAATAACTCTTTAGCTGATGTAATTAATCCGTTAATATTAAAAGTTTTGTAATATTAAATAATAAAATCTCACTTTAATTGGTTGAATAGACCAATAAACCATTCCTTCGTTAATACGTTTCATAGTTTCAAGCTTAACAAAACCAACCTTTGCGTCAACACTTCCAGCTTCCATTAAAGCGTACGTTGCAATCGCCAGTTCATATGGTGATTCTAAGTTTTCTAATTGACTTTCTAGAAAACTAATCGCAGATTTTCTAGCATTCGATGCAATCACACTAATACTTCCATATGTATCAGTGATTTTTACTTTGACTAAAGTGATTAAAACGTGTGCAGTTAAAGCTATCGGTGATAATCGCGGTGACGTCCAATTGTTAAATGGCTCATAAAAAGATCCGTATAAATAATTATTGTCTAATATTTGGTGATTTAACACATATGATATGGCGTTAGTAATGATATGCGGATCAATATAAATAAAATTATGCCAATCTTCATATTGCGCGTCATAGTAAACTTTGGCGCAATAAGCTGTCAGCCATACAGAGCTCTCTCTTTCAAACATAGTGAATGAATTATTGTTATAATAAACCAATTGATGGACGTAATCCTTGTTTAACTGTTCCAATAATTTTTTACCCAAATTTTGTTCCTCAATGGTATCCAATTGGTTGGTTAATCGCAAATAAATAAGAGTATAGAGATGGTAAGCAAAGTTGAACATTCGTAACTCTCCTGATTTCGCTGAACTTTTAATGTTTAATGTTGTGAAGTCTATGTTTGGAGTTATTTGTGCTGGAGTTCCCACTACGTCTCCAATTACCGAAACATAAGCTTTTGATGAACCATAGATATATCTCCGAACATTGTCCTCGTAAGGAATAACTGGGTCTTCAGTTACGTTAATATCTATTTTTACAGTTAAATACATACATAAGCTTATATAAAAAATTAAGTATTGAATTATTTTAATTTTCTGAATAAACGAATAATTAAAATTAATGTAAGCATTGATAGTTAAAGAATTGAAATTATATTAAGTTTAAATTACAATAAAATAAAGGAAAATACACTGCAATTTTTTTGGAAATGATTCCCTTTGCCCATTGAATGAGCAAAATGTTTTTAACTTTTTTTCGCAGTTCAAAAAGATTTATTAAAGAATGTTATAAGATATTTGAATCATTGTACAATATGGCATTAATACTTCTCTACAAGAAGTCAGTACAGTTTTATATATTTGATGACCAGAGCCTCTACTTTTTCGGAACTAAAACCTTAAAATTTCGGTCGGAAATTCGGACAAAAAATTGTCTATTTTCGGACAAATTTTCGGAAGTTTTCGGACATTTTCGGAAAATTTTAAGCAAAATTCAATTTAAAATATGTTTTTTCATATTTTCATGGAATGAGATTTACTTTTTATAACTTCTTGTAATTTTTAAGCGTTTAACTCATTCGATTTAAACCGCAATTTTTTGCCGTAAAAACAAAATTTTCAAATAAAAAAATTTAAAAAATTTTCCAAAATTGAACTAAAAACGCCCCCATCCAAAAACTATTCAAATTTACACGAAACTTTTGCAAAAAAGTATATTTTTCGGAGAAAATTCGGAAAATTTCGGAAATTTTTGATTAAGTCATTTTTTCGGAGATTTCGGAAACTTAAAGCGGTTTAAATTTGTTTGTTGTTTGTTAAGCAATTCATATATTTGAAATTCCGAAAGTTTTAATTAACCATAAAAAAGTCGGATTTCCGAAAAAGTAGAGGCTCTGGTAATGACTAATAAAGTAATATAGCAATAGATTATAATGAGTACGCTATTGCTGACTAATTAGTGAAAGTAATTGTGAGTCACTGTACTTCTAAAAATAACTAGAAGTACAGTCAAAGTATGAATCGTAATAATTTATAGTGATATGAAAGAATTTCCCATACAAAGCATTTCCTCCGCCGCAGATTTGACGTCACTGTGGAGTATATCGATCAGTATGTATAGTGCGTCTTGAACTTCTATGCGGAGGCTGTATAGGTTGAGGTGATTCTGGAGATACTATAATATTGTCAGATATAGGTTCAGTAATGTCTTCGGTATTGCAATCGGTTGTCTTTGTTAATTCGTAAACTTCGGTTGATTGATTTGTAGAATTTAGTAATCCAGTTTATTGATTAGTAGATATGTCCAGAATGGGTTCGGTCTGTGGGACGTTAAAGTCCGCCATATCCAATAAATGTTTCCGAATATGATTTATGTGACCCTTTAATATTCCCAAAGTTGTGGAAACTTTGAAATTGCGTGGACCAAACACTCCAAATATGGAGCCTTCAATCCTCTTCTTGTTCTTAACTCTGAAAACATGAATCCAAGACGGATCGCTAACAATAAAAATTCGCTATGTCTTGCTCTTAGAACGAACTTGTCGTTATTGAGCACTTTCTACATTTGGTCGATGATTGTTGCGCAATAAATCTCATTTCGTTCTTAAATTACGAGCAAAAAGTAATTCATCTGGATGATTTTTAGTCGATGTATTCGGTGTAGTCCGATACGCGAAGAGTAAAATGAGTATATCGTACTCACAGTCCTTTACGTTGCTGTATTATCGCATTCTATCCTTTAATATTCGAACGAATCGTTCAGTTTAGCCATTCGAAGCTGGATGGTAAGGTGCTGTAAGTCGATGGAGAAAACCTCGCTCCGATGCGAAAGCTAAAAATTCTTTTGAGGAGAACTGCGACGGATAATGTCTTCTATGCGAAGGAATTTGGTTTGATATCCTTATTTTGAAAACGATGACTTTATACTGCACCGATTCCATAACCAGATTCATCGCATTCAAATATGAGTGGTAGATTCAAATCATAATATACGAAATGTCATGTAATACATTTCTTTAATTTGTCGAAAGCCTTTTCCTTCTCTTGAGTCCAGTTTCTATCTACGTTATTATTTAGTAACTAATAATGTGGGCAAGCAATCGATGACATATTTAAAATGAATTTTCCATAATAATTGACAAGTCCGAGAAAGCTTTGACAAGAATACATCCTTCGGTTTGGGTGATTTCATTATAAAGTTCAGTTTTGACGACAATGGACGTATACCATTGTCGTTGATGATGTGCTTCTAATATTGAAGTGAAGACTGCGAAATAAGGCACTTATCCTTCTTTAATTTAATTCCACAATCACGTAGAGACTTTAGTAGAGCATTATTGCGTTCGTGTTCTGAATGACAACGACCCCCAATAAAGTTATCGTCCAAGATGTCAGAAACTCCTTTTATTACTTTAGTGGATTATTCCATGACTATTTAGAATTAGCCTGGAGCAAATCAGACCCAATGTAACCCGATTATATTGATACAATCCTTTGTGCGTATTAATCACGAACAGTTCTTTAGAATTGTCGTCAAGTTGTTCTCGAAGATAGGCGTCCTTAAGATCGATCTTGAGACATTGAAATTGTCGAGTATAGAGAATAAGTCTTAATTCAACGGTAACGAATACCAATCCGCTTAAATAGAAGGATTAAGTGTAACAAAAAATCACCGCATATACGCACCAAACCGTCAGGTTTCAAAACTGGAACTACAGAAGCTGCCCAATCTGACTTCAGAACCTTTGTGATAACTCTAAATTTTTCTAAGCCGTCCAAATCTACCTCGATTTTGGATATTAGAGGTTAAGGTACTGTACGTGGTTTACAGAAAAGAGATGAAAACCCTTCGCGTAATTTATTTGCAGCTTTGATTCCCTTAAAACATCACAACTCGGATGTGAAGAGTACCGGATACTGCGCGCATACGTCTTTGATTGACATAGAATTAGAAAAACATTAACCTTTTACTTACGTCTTGTTATGAGATTCGTCTAGTGGAAATTTAGCCAATAAATCTCGACCCAGTAGAGCAGGTAAGGCTTTTGACTTGATGACTACCAGTGATGCATTAGCTATTGTATTGTTAATCTTCAATGATGCGCTGAACTATCCAACTACAGGCAAGACTTGTAACATACGTTCAAAAGATTTTGGAAGACTGAAATAGTTGGTCTGCCGACTGACTTCCAATGATCTAAACCGATAATTGAATGTGTGGCTCCTGTATCTAACTGCATTTGAAGGACATGCGAGTTGATAGCCACGGGAATAATTATTGCTTCAGATGTGGACTCATTGGTTGTATGGAATATCGTGCCAACAGATATAGAATTCGTGCTTCCTTTTGTAGTTGTAGAAGTATTCGATAAAGCTTTGCCACTCTTGCATACTTTCGCTTACTGACACTTCTTCTTGCAGTTGTTGCATATTGTAATAACATTTCTTAGCCCACTGTCCTTCGAACCACATCGATGGCATTGACCTGACGATAAAGAAGGATTGTTGTTCTGCTGTAACGCATAGCGTCGATTGTTCCTTCCATTCTTTGGATTCGTTTTGAATTTGTCCACATTTTATACCGAATCAGTAGAAGATGAAGGACTTTGAAGACTGAAAACTTCTTTATCCGCCAATTCCAGTTACGTTGATAGATGGATGGCTTTGTCGAAGGTTAGGCCAACTTCCGTCAGTAAACGTCTTTTGATGGAATCGCTCCTAATCCTATCTCTTAACGCTTTCGGTAGATAATCTCCAAAGTTGCACTTCATCGACATCTTCTTGAGGTCCGCCAGAAAATTGCTAAATGTTTTCTCATCCTTTTGTCATCGCGACAAGAAATGTTGGCGTTCCACAACTTTTAATGATGGCGGTTCAAAATGGTCTTTAAGAATTTTGACAATATTGTTGAATGACTTCTTCTGTGGATCATCTGGCTTACTTAAATTGAACAATAGGCCGATCATCGATTCGCACATCCATGACATGAAGATATTTACATAATTTGCGTCTTCAATTTTATTTGCCAAGAAGTATGACACCAGTCGCATGACGTAAATAGAAAAACGGCAGACTTTAGGATTAAACGCCTCAATAGATCCATGCATCGCAGACATTGTTTTACAAGTAATAGTAGAAGTTCCTGATGCATAATCCGAATCCAATTTTGAAGTGTTCACAGAAGTTAAAATCAATTTGTCCAAAGAAATTCCGCTGACTTTGTTAACCTTAATGAGCCAAAGAATTTGTAGTTTATTCGACATGGTAGTAGTAGTCGGACGATGTAGGTTATTACAGAAGTGTGTGGTGTCAACGATGACCAATGATGAGGAAGAACACGAAGAACCACAATAACACTAGACCACAACCCTTACCACTGATCACGTAAGTGAAACCTATGCTTAACATAGGCAATGAATATGCATAGTGAATAAGCACGCATTTAGCATACAAAACACTTTAAATAACAGTTTATAATATGTTACCATTAATACAGTGAATGTGTAAGCAATGGAACATTTAACACATTGAAAGTTAACATTGGAGTGACACGTGTAATACATTATACATTAGATGCATAAGTATTGCTAATAAAGTAATATAGCAATTGGTTATAATGAGTACGCTATTGCTGACTAATTAGTGAAAATAATTGTGAGTCACTGTACTTCTAGAAATAACTAGAAGTTCAGTCAAAGTATGAATCGTAATAATTTATAGTGAAAGAATTTCACAAATACTACACAAACCAAACCATCAGAAATATTAAAAATTAAAACAATCCGAACCAAACCACGAGCCAATGGTTAAAACCATGGTTTAGCCATTACAACCCAAACCATTAGCATTTTTACATTCACAGCAATTAATAAAAAATCTATGCTATATAAGAATTTGGGGTGCAAAAAAGGTTAACTATTTGACTAACGTACTGTTCCGTAAATCATATCCATTAGAACTGTCCCGTCCCGTCCTGTACTGTCCCGTCCTGTACTGTCCCGTCCTGTACTGTCCCGTCCTGTACTGTCCCGTCCTGTACTGT
>JAQGAW010002340.1:0-15517 GCA_034698025.1 Phthiracarus crinitus | reverse complement strand
TTTGCACACGACGCATAATTTGCACACGACGCATAATTTGCACACGACGCATAATTTGCACACGACGCATAATTTGCTCACGACGCATAGTTTGCTCACGACGCATAATTTGCACACGACGCATAATTTGCACACGACGCATAATAATCACACGACCCTCACGGCTACCCACCCGACCCATCCGGACACCAACCCGACCAACCCGGACACCTAACCGTTCTAACCGAACACCCACCCGACTCACCCGGACACCCAACTGACTCACCGAGACACCCACCTTATCGACCTTTAAACCCACCCGAGGGACCATGACACCCACCACACCAACCCGGACACCCACTCGACCGACACGGACACCCACCCGACTGACCCAGAAGCCCACCCGATCAACCCGGACACCCAACCACCCGACCAACCCGGACACCCTGGCGACCGACCCGAAAACAAACCCGACCCACCACCCAACTCGACCCGACCCACCACACGACCCGACTCACCACCCAACCCGACCCGACTCACCTCCCAACCCGACCCGACTCACCACCCAACCCGACCCGTCTCACAACCCAACCCGACCCAACTCACCACCCAACCCGACCCGACTCACCACCCAACCCGACCGACTCACAACCAAACCCGACTCGACCAACCACACGACCCGACTCGACTAACCATCCAACCTGACCCACCACCCAACCCGACCTACCACCTAACCCGACCCAACACCCAACCCGACCCACCACACAACCCTACCCACCACCCAAACCGACTCAAAACTCGAAATGACTCACTATCCAACAACACCCATAGCCACCCGACCACACCGACCAACCCTGACCCTACAACGACCCAATATGACCCTACTCTGACCTCAAATTTACAATTTTTCCCACCTCAACCCCCCCTAAGGGGGCCCACCTCGTCGAAACCCCCCCATTTTTCCTAGACTCTTCAAGCTGGATCCATTGATATAGGTGTCAAGGGGGTGGGGCCCCCAGGGGAGGAGCCTTTAAAGGGACAAACAGACAAATTATGAGATTTATATATATGATGATATGTGCGACCAATTTGTATGACTAGTAACTTAATTATATGCACGCTTTTAACTCGCAGTTTCGGGTGAAGTCCTAACAGAGTCAAGAATTAAAATTTTATTTTATTTTATTTATAAATAATTTTTTATCATGTTTTAATAAATGACTTGCTTTTATCCTAAAGTAAAATTATCGTACAGTTCAGTAAATTTGAAAGACTTATACGTATAGTTTTATTTTTTTATTTTGCTTAAGAGTGTGTTCTGATTTTATTTTTTTTTGTTTAAAAAAGGTTTTCGAAAGATTTAAACGGTAATATAAGATATCTAAGATATATTCAATAACTTTATAGATAACCAGAAAAGTTCATTCATCTATAATCCCTCTGATAAATCCTAAATGGTTATCTGAGAATACGCGGCAATAAGTGAAAATGTATGCAAATTTTTTTTTATCAGCGCTACGTTTCTCTTCTTTATTTTTCTCTAATTACAAAAACAGACAAAACGATTATATTATTATACTTTTGATATAAAGACATTAATTTCAAAAGCAATAACAAAACAAATCATACAATAAACTAAATCTTAGGCGTATTTTTATATTCCTCTTTTTGTTATTTACTGTATTATAGTCAAATTTTAATATTATTTTCTAAGTGTGTATTTTTACCATTTATATACTTTAAGCGCAATTCAAAGTAAGAATTTAACCACACATTTATTATATGGAAATTATAACATAATATTATGCTTTATATACAAATTTCACGCTATACTATTAAAAAATAAACCTCAAGCTTAATCACAAAAAGCAGATTTGGTGTCGGATAAAAAAATTAAAAGCGAAAATAGTTCCTTTTGAATTTAAATTTTAATCAGCGCCTGATATAAGGAAGAAAAATAACTGTTTTTTGACACAAATAATTTCGTTGGTCTCTGTATTTTTAGATTTACTTTCGTATCACACAATATTGAGGCGTAGAATCTTATATGGTTATGCAATTTATTTTCCATTCACCAAACATTATATTCAATATGTTAAATAATTTTCTCCCTGTGAATTAAATAGCATTTTTTAATAGTAATAATATTTCTCCCAAATTTTTTTCACATAATAGTTAATGAAAGAAAGTTTTGCATAGAGTAGAAAAAATAAAACAAAGAATTTTGTTCGTAAAAAACAATAATTAAATAATGATTTTGTTTTAAGAAAAGAATAATGAAGAAAGGAATTTCGAGAAGAAAGAAAGAAATCAATTAAAAGAAAAATGAGAAACGAATATTAAAAAATGAGACTTCAGAATCAAAAGAATTAAGAAAAAAAATGAATTTTAAAAATAAAAATAAGCACGAAATAAATTGCCAAAAAACTTTCGAGACAACTAAATAGCATATAAATGTGAATAAAATTTTTGAAGAAACTTCTCTTTTGTTCGTTATCAACATTTTAGATTAATCATGAAATTAAAAAATATGATTAATCACAACTTATATTTACGCTCTAAAAAACGATTGCATACCACAATCGTTATGACTACACTTAAGCGAAAAACGAACAGAAGTTCGCGCGTAAACATTGAATACGTGATCTACTTTTCCAAAGAATCGTAGATAAATGCAGTGAAGAACGACACTAAGCATCTACAATGCGATGCTAGAGTTCAATGAACTCGTCGAATACAGAAAGTGGTGCAATGACGGAGAAGCAGTTATCATTAATTTTTAAAAATGAAGTGATGGTCAATGAGGCAAAAGCAGAAACTTAAGGATGTGTTTCGTAATCTGTTTCTGGAGTGCGAAAGTGTGGGCTTTTCTATATTTAAACATTACCATAACTTTCATATATTTGACGTTTAGAGTGAAAAAGTAGAATAATTTAGATTAAGTTAACATTAATTTTCTTTAATTGGGTGAATGTGTTAACAATTATAAAGCAATTTGTTTGTAAAGGGCTTTACTTTGAATTGAATTGTTTTCAAAACCTTATTTGTACAAAATACAAAAAAACTGTGCATAAAAACTTATTTTTAGAAAATTATGCGCAAAATTAGTGCATAATTTAAAAATAATTATGGTTTGCGTTGGGAAACAGCGAAATATTAATATTATAAATAAATAAATAAGTTTTTTTTGTTGTTCACAAAAAAAGAAGTTAATAAATATTAATTATTGCAAAACACTAATGATTAATATATTTTCATTTAGTTGTCTATTAATAAATCAAACGATGTCACTCATTATGTAACACATTTCGCTTACGAGAGTATATGTATATATATAACTTTTAATGCTTACACTTATAATTCTTAATTTTTAATGCTATTATCTAAATCAAAATCTGGCAAAACATTTTTTTTGCAATTATTACTATTATTATTGATATTTTTGTTATCTAAGATATAATATCTTATTATTTTGAGCAATGGCTATAACCAGTACCACTTCGTACTATAAAAAACGTTGTGTTAAATGATCAAACACTTTTGACGGTAACAGAACATACAACAGACAAGAGTTAATAAACTATAAATCTTAAGCTATAACCGCTTAGTATAATTACTATATTAACATAAATTATACGTTTCTTACACCATAGACCATTTACCTGTAAACGAATACCCCGTAAATTTTAGCCTAACAGCTAAAAAACAAAATAAATCGCAGTTTGAATACGTCTAAAATAGTTAGATTTTTTTGTTATTTCTTTTATATTGACATTTCTTAGTGTAATATCACATATAAGCCCTAAAGACTAAAGAGGTAAATAACGTAATGATCATATTTTTTTAAATTAATGGTATATTAACTCATAAAAGATTTTATTCGCTCATTTTTTTAGTTAGTTATTCGCAATATTTGTTAAGCTATGTCTGTCTCGAGACCAATATTCAAACCTTAGGGTCTATCGTTTAATATGCCAGAAGATTAATAGGTAAACTTAGAACTATAACGTTGGGTCAATCTTAAGAGTTGCACAAGTTTTTTATATTTCATTTTTACTGTGAGCTCAATTCATTTTTGGTTCGTAAGCAAATAAATAACATTCTAATTGATGCGATCGTGAGTATGAATGATAGGCTAAAATTATGATTTAAACGAAATATTCGGGGAAAGAGTAACAAAAATTATGTAAAATTTAAAAAATTCATTAAATAATAAGCTGAAACATTTATTATTATTATATGAATTTTTTTAAAAATTGAACCAAAAAAAGAAATTTCTATGAATTATTATGCGTGGTATAACATACAAGAATGTTTCGACTTTGAATGCAGTTTATAAAACCAAATCAATTTATTTTACTTGGTTTGTCTGTTTTTATTTCTAACGATATTATAAAACACATTATAATTCTTAATGCAGATGTCGTATCAGCTATGTTCTTATAATTAATAGTGAATTATTATTTTTTAAAAATTTAAAATCCGAATTATACAAGAAAATATTATATGCAATAAGTTTGCGATGTTAACAAATATCTTTTCGCTCTTAACTTTTACTTCGTTCGAACATTGTGACTGGACATCCAAAATATACATAAAAAATATTAGCAACAATTACGCCTAGCTATGGTGACCAAGACTTCCGGTTTACCAAAAGATTCCCGGATATGGGGTATCCCAGGACCAGGATATTGTTCATAGGTTTAATACAATTACTTCCTATCATTAGTTTCATATGAATTATTTCCCGGTGAGCTCACGGGACAAATATTTAATATTTAAAAATCTTCAGGGTTTGCTCAAAGAAGAAAACGTTTGTCTCCCAACGCCTAACGTTTCTTTCTCATTGTAGCAAATCTTGTGATCGCTTTTAATTAACAGGAATAATCATAAATGCAAACATACTGTAATTAGTAAATTATACAGTGATAATCAAATGTTTATTGAATATAAAAATTAATAAGTTGAAAGCAGTCTTAATTTTCGATTCCAATAATCGATTTCATGGAAATAATAGTAGACTATTCTACAATAGCGTGGGAAAAATTTTTACCAAAAAAAATCATGAACGATTTTTCCAATCATATATTAAACATCTTGTAAAAAATTGAATCTTGAAAAATCGGCGGTGAACTTCTCTTTACGTGTAGAATATAAATATATATTTAGATCTAATACATAACTAGTCGAAAAGCTTCGAGTGTTCGAAACTTTATGTACATTGAAAATGTGTGTAATTTTTTGTAAAAAGGAACCTAAAAAGTTTTATAATTATAAACAATATTCTATAATATATTAAGAGTAGTGATAAAAATAAGTTCAATCTCAGTTCGCTCAAAGCTGATGCAAAGCTCTATTAACTTTTTCGAGCTTTCAGTTCAAATCTCGAAGCTTTAATGTAAGCTCATTTGAATAATGTTTTTAGAAGCTTAACTTTTCAAGCTCAAGCTCAGAATAAGTGAGTTTATTCTCATCATTAATTAAGAATTTGAAAATTTTGACCATTGCTAGAAATACTATATCGTACGGATAACAGTCTACGCATTTGATTGAATATTTTAACAAAGGTTTGGACTAATAAAGAAAATTTTAATTAGAAAACAGATTAAAAATGCAATCATTAGATTTCATACAGTATTTCACACCTGCCTTTTCTATAGGGATACAAGAAACACAAAGTTTATGAAGATAGAGCTCGGAATATTAATGGATTTTAAGCTTATTTTTCAAAATCAATTTTTCTTTATTAGTCCAAACCATAGTTTCAAGCGTATGCGTAGACTTTCATCCGAACTGTATTTGTGCAAAATTATATTTAATTAATTACATGTGCTTAATGTACTGGTTTATGAATCTAATTACGTGTTGGTTACAGTGAAATCGATTAAAATGAAACTTACAATATTAATAATATTCATTACTTGAATTATTACAGGGTATCGTTTAATTTTTGTTATTCTGTTAATTTGTTATTTTGTGAGTATGAGACAAATATGTTTATAATTTAAAAAATATGACGTTTAAAATTAATTTTTAAAAAATCAACGATTTTGTGTTAATGGTTCAATTATTCGGTACGCAATTTTTGTGATTAATAATTTTAATACGAGACTCAACATCACTGAGACCGTAATACAGAAGCAGACCGTGAAAACGTTTGATACAATCCGATTTTAGCGTGGAATTTCGAGACAATATATTAACATTAACTTTAAATACACCATTCGGTTGTGTTGTGCACGTTAGCATTACTGCGTAACCATTATTAGGATCGTAATCGGCCTCAACAATGATAACGTCAGTTATAGCACCCGCTTATAGAAAGATCATAGAAAGAAAAATAAAATACTTTTCTAATAATTAACACTTATTAAAAGTTATTCTGCTCCAAAGAGATTTATTGGTCGCTAATCTTATATCGTGCAAATAAAACTTTTAAGGTTAGTTCGTGAAAATAAATTACGCAATTTAATTGTTATTTAATTGCTTCTTCTTCTTCGCACTTACATGTAAACATAATTCCATATGAACTGCCACTGTATGTCAATTTGGATATTTTTCCAGTGAATTGTGTTATAACTGAGTCAATGCTAGGTTTTTAAAAAATTAATTATTATGTTATCAGTTTTGTATTTGATTTTTAAAACTGATGTCAATTTGTAGATTTCATAACGCGTTTGAAGGATAACTACGAGCTTATCTGAACTTATTTCACGGTTAGTTCTTGAGTTTATAGTTTATGACAATTAACATTCATCTGTAAACACTAACCTTAACATAAGAAGACTTCAAAGCATATCAAAAATAAATCATAAGTTGAAATTTTTTGGTTTAAACAAATATACGCCACATTTATCATTTAAATCGATTAAATAATTATACGGATAACTTGATTCTCTTAACTAACGTTAAAACTATAATTTTAAAGTGAAAACTATGTTAATATAAAATCGACTCATTATTTGAAGGATACATTTAATGGGAGAAAAATTGATTAAATATATAGATTGCTAATCAGAAGGTCGTTCCGCAAATAAGCTTAATGTTAGAGTGAATTAACTGTTCAATTTTATTATTATTATGTTTTAAAGTAAACTAACGCATCGATACCACTATATTAAACTTTTACTGCACCTTTTAATGATTTCCAGTATAAAAAAATATTATCTAATATAGCATTATCGAGTATTTTCAGTTTTTTTTCGAAAATAAAATTCTAATGCGCGCTCTAAAACTTTTTTCCTTATCAATTATAGTTCGAGTTTTATAACTTCTAAAACTTTTATAACTTTTTATAGAATGTGTTCGGTCTATAAAAAATTATTTTTTAGGG
Source organism: Phthiracarus crinitus (assembly GCA_034698025.1). Taxonomy (NCBI): domain Eukaryota; kingdom Metazoa; phylum Arthropoda; class Arachnida; order Sarcoptiformes; family Phthiracaridae; genus Phthiracarus; species Phthiracarus crinitus. The sequence goes on along the minus strand of JAQGAW010002340.1, from coordinate 8,205 downwards.
AAAAAATCTATGTTATATCAGTTAATCTTAAAAAATAGCACCTGTTTCCTCGTTTTTCGCATCTCATATAATAATAATAAAACTCCTAAATGCTAATAAAATTATTGATATTTATGCCGTTTCTTACGTGCGATTGTAATAATAAACGGCAATCATTCCATCGATATCAGCGGAATCCGAGTCAAATGCGTCGTAATATTTTTGTGGACCTGTATGTGCAACGAATGCACACTCAGGTACGTTGAGACTTGTTTCTACAATATACCAATAGCCCAAATGCTGTTGAGAACAACGACAAACGTAAAAATGTGAAAACAAAAAACAACATAATAATCTGTTATACAGTAGTCGACTATCTATCGATATTCAGTATTTTAATTATTAAAAAGTTTCAGGTTTTCTAGTTTGCCAGCGAAAGGAGGAAATAGTTATCAGTTTTTTATTTATCTTTTATTGCTCTAATCTTTTATTATTACATCTCTTATTATAAAAGGATTTACTTTCTTTTTTCCAATTTTTTATAATTCTTAAAAGTATTTAATTACATATGTAATAAAATAAAAAGAGTAATTTACATCACTTCGAAACAGACAAACTTCCTTGAAAAGTAGCGATCGTTTGAAAGAAAATATAATTTGATACACTTATTGAACTTTCTTTCAGAGCGAAAAAAATTGCTAAAAATTATAATTAGAACTTTCAAATGATTATAATCGGAAAAAACTAATTGCGATGTATTTTAATGTAATAAAATCATACCATAAAATATTTATAATTAACCAGATTTGTATTGAACTTTCGGAAATGCTATTTAATTATAAGAGATGTTCAAAAAAACTACTTTTTATTGTTTAGCAAACTTTCAAACTCTTAACCTTTATTATTCGAATTAATTTTAATTAAAAATTAATCTAGAGATCAGTTTGTTTTATTGTTAATTTATTCAGAGCTAACGAAAAGGTAGAAAAGCAGAAAAAACACTACACATAAATTAATAATTATCTGACAAAACCTGGCTTTCGTGAGTGATCTTAACGTTATTTGGAATTATCATTTCAGAATCAAATTGAAAGTTGAGTTTTCTAGAACCAGACATAATCCCATCAACAAAACTTCTTTCGAATTATGTACGAATATTTTGTAACAAATTATTGGCAGTATCAGTATATTTAATTTAAAGTCTGATAATTGCTTTCGAATTTAATTATGGAATAATGCTGTCATAAATCATTTTGAAAAATATAAACAAAAACAAAATTCTTAATTTTTATACGAATTAAGGATGAATTGCTCTGATTATCACAGGTATGTTCTTTTATAAATAATTTTAAAATTTGCATCGTTTTACATATTGTAATATTTTCTAAATAAATAACTAACTTATTCTATGCGTCTTTTCATATGCCTGATCTGTGTCTAAATGTTGACAGAAGACTAAACTAATGGAGGATTGAATATTAACTTAACTCACATTTAAACAAATAAAATAATGAAAACAGAGATCAGTCGAACTCAGAAAGCAATTGATTAGAAATATGGTTATTTATTGCTATTTTTACTGTATTTTATAAGTTATTTAGATTAAAACTTATGCGTTAGTAATGGTTCTTCAAAACTCTTAATTAAAATGAAATATAAATTGGAAAATTTTGATGGAAATAATACATATTCAAAACAATTAAATTGATTAAACTTACTTTATCTAAATCATAATTTTTTGCTTCCGGAAGCGGAGGACACTTATTTTTGATGGTATTATTAGAAAGTATTGACAAACACGGTTGCCTGCACTCTGTATTCCTCGCATAACTTCGTTGGTCATGATTTTGATTAATTGTGGTTTTTGTGTTAACACTGGTAGTAAATACGGCGAACACGTTAAAAATGATGTATTTTAAGCTCATTTATTATTAATTGAAAACAAAACCAAACTCATTTAAAACGAAGAATAATTATTGTCATCGAAAAACACAATCAATTTACCAGTGCATATAAATTGTTTGTGAGCAATACAGTGTAATACAGTGTTATCGTAGCAATACTAGCGTTTCTTTAAATTTGCTTTTTATACTTGAGATATAAAAATACAAAAAGAGTTAATAAAAAATAAGTTTTTCCGTAATTCTTGTCTGAATCGTTCCTAAATCAGGATATTAATTGCTGTTAGCCTCAAACAATAGGTCACTTTTAATACCATTTCCTAGATATACAGTGTATAGTTATAAATGCGTAAAATATTGTTTCTGAATGGTATCTTAAATATTTTGTTTTAAAAGATAAACTAATTGATGAGATCGTGAGCTGAATGCTCGATAACAAGTGTTCAGTAAATTAATAAGAATTTCGGTGTTTTAAATAATCGCATTAACAACACTTTCAACTGTAAAAAGGATTTTGAGGAAATATATTATTTGAAACTTTTTAGTAAAATATATGCTAAATATTAAATATTAGAATATTAAATTGTATGTTTTATTCAGTTTTATTATTCCAGATTATAAACAAAGCCAATATAATATCTTTTTTCTTACATTAATAAATAGCAAAATACTTTAATAATTTAAATAAGCATACAAAGTCTCTCTCTCTCTCTCTCTCTCTCTCTCTCTCTCTCTCTCTCTCTCTCTCTCTCACTCACTCACTCACTCACTCACACACACACTCATTTCTGACATCGCATCTCTCATCATCTTCTTTGAAATAAATACGCTTTTAAATCATATCCACTCTTACGTTAATTAAAAAATTTGTGTTAACAATAATTGTTATTAGATTTTGAGTACCAAATAGCATGAGTTCCTGCTTGTAATTGCCATTAAATATTTTCTCATTTAGTTTATTAAGTCGTGCCCAAAATCATGTAATATATTAAGCATTCATTATTAATGTATAAGAAAATCAACTTATTTTATTTTTTTATTGCCTTTTAACAGAAAAAAAATTAATTTAAATTTATTTGAAAATATAAATTTATTTAACATAATGTCAAGAAAATGTAAGTCTATGTGATATTAATAATCCCTTATACCTTTAATCATTAATTTAATTTTAAGCACAATAAATAATTTCAATTTTTTAAATTTCTTTTAATTTGTTTTATCATCATTCAAATCAATTTTGATAATTGGTTTAATAAATTTATTTATCATTAAAAATTATACAATAATGCTCAATATTCTTTCTCTACTATTCTAAATAAGGTATAGCAATATCTCTGATTGCGCTCACGAGTATCTCATAATATTCATTTGTGATCATAAGTTGCACGAATAAGACAACATTTATCTAAAGTATAAACAAGTTAACTGCAATTTTTATAAAACGTAAAAAATGCTTAATCAGTTGTTTAATTTTAAAACAGAATAATACAGTATTTATAGAAAATCATTCGAATAATACAATAAAATTAATTATAATGAAATATACGGTAAATTTAAAACTATATTTTAAGAGAAAATGAAGAATTTAATGCGCAAAATTTATTTTAAATTCCTTGTATATTTTTTAAGAGCGAAATAACTTAATGCAATGGGAATGTTGTGCTCAGATAAACAAAAAACTCGGAAATCTATTCGATCCACAATTTTTAGGTGTTTCGAATTTCGCTCAATTTTTACTGTTATCGCAATGTCTTTGAATTTAAATAACTGACCTCTTTTAGCTACCCCTGCATGACATGCGCTACACCTTTTAACAGAAAAGTTTTTATCATTATTTAAAGTCAACCTGCGTTAACGTTAACGCATAAAATTGTCTGACGCTTTAAATAAAGCAATAAATTATACATGCAAGTCATTGTTAACGATTAATATTGAATATCATTTTAAGTGTGTAACGCGTATATTTAAAGGAAAAAAAACAATAAAAATTTAAAACTTCTAATTTTATTTTTTTAATTTTTACAATTTCAGAATTAAACAATTGGTTCAAATTAGAGCGTTGTAATTGAAATTTAAATTTTTATTAATAGAAACAAAAAGAAAAACAAAACAATGATATTATAATGAAATTAGACTACGATTTAAAATAACAATAATATATCAAAGCACTTATTATTATTCAGACAAACAATATTTTTGTTTTTTGAAAACTCCAAAACAATATAATTTCGTGGAATCTTAAAATAGAAACTTTGTGTAACAATAGGCTATCAATTATGGCTTCAGTTATGCTTCACTTTATACTGTATGTTATTTTATGTGTAAGCAAAATATTTATGTGACCCTAAGTTATCGTGAAATCAAGATCAGCGCACAAATTATGAATAAAATTATCGAAAGCGAAGTTTTCTCTAATAATGATAAGAGAGATTTATTCTCGTGTTTTTTTCTTATGTATGGGTTTTTTGCGAATAACAATACTATTTCGTTTTCGCTATAAATATCCCGCGAAATGACCCATTTTTTTCCTTTAACATAAAGAATCTGCAATTTTTCACTGCTCAGGTGTGAGAAAAAAGAAAAGATATAACGTTAGACACGTCTGTGAAGTAAAGAGATATACGGATATGGAGAGGGATGTAAGAAAAGGTAAATAGGAAGTGTGAGAAACCCAGAGAAGTTTGAAAACAACAGAATAAAAAACTTATATATTTATAATCTGCGAATGTGTGGCAATTCAGTGGATTGCTTTGCATGTGGCAACGCATTGCTCTTCGGAGTAAAAACGATTCTCCGTATTAATAGCGATATCACCAGTCACTGGTTGGCAATAGTTATATGGTGAGCATATTTTCCTTCTATTGTCATAAAACCATTGCGTCTGAGGCACAGTACGAGCTCCGCAAAAACTATAACTTTTCGGTTTATCACAACGCCTGCGATTTATTTCCGGATTATCATTGTTGTAATTACGGATTTGACTCTTTGGCAGACTTTGATAATTTTTCGCTTTTACAGATTTTACTTTCTTTTCGAGTTTTATCTTTCGATCAGATTTTCTACTATAAATCGATTCGATTGGTTTTCTGCGAATGTAAAAATGGTTATAATGTAATTTTTTTGAAAAAACGATTGACATTTACTATTCAATGCATCTTCGATTAATATGAATATCGACAATAAAGCGATTGTAAAATGTATAATTTTTTCCAATATTGAGTGGTAAGCAATCCGGGATTTAATTTGAATTACGGTATACTCAGTGATGCACACACTCGGCGCTCACGTTCGGGCTCGGGTAAAAGCAAAACGCTCACTCTCTTGACACGCTGAGCGTAAACCGAGCTTAAATATAAATGGAGACTTAATATAAAAAATTTTAAGCCTAATAATATAAAATTATATTCACTTATTCGGTAAATAAAAATAAAGAATATTCACAATTTTTAATAGATTTTTATAAACTTTAAATTTATTTTTTGTTTGCGCTAAAATAAATTCTTTTTGTCAAATAAAATTTTTAATTGAAATAATCATAAATTTTCAAAATTAATTTTGTGAGCCTACGTTAGGCAATCTCACTCGCGCTCAGCACCGACGCTCAGCGCTCGTTAAAAATTCAACGCTCGGCTCTCGAGCTCACCTCCGAGCTTTATCCGCTCGATCGTTGTGGATCACTGATTATTAAGGATGTGAATTAGCGGGTAAATCCCGTTTTAAAAAAGGATTAGAGATCTTCGGGAAAATGCTATTAAAATTTAAAAAATGGAAAAAGTTAAAAAAAAGATTAACTTTCGTTAATTAAAATTATATAACTTTAATTTTCCCGATTTTCCCGTTGTTGAAGCTTTTTTAAAATCTCCCGATAAATCTCCCGGTTTTAAGAAAATAGGCTATATTTTTCCAGTATTAACCATAATTTGAAAGAAAAATTTTTTAATAAAAGGAAAGTTAAACAATTTTACCAAATTTTCCATTTGTTAACTTCTTAGAAACAATTTATGACAGAGTCTTGAAAAATTGATAAATTTTAAATGGTATTTTAATTAGAATAAAAATTCATTCTGTTTCAAAAGTGCTAATAAAATTTATTTTATAATTTATTTTAAAATTTATTTTTAATTTGTTTTTTATTAAATAAATAAGTATTTTGATCTAAAACCTTTCAAATTTTGATAAAATTACAAAAATATATAATTTTTATAGCTATTTTTATTTTCCCGATTTCCCGCCCGTTTTTGCCACTTTTTCGTCCCGGTTTTTCACATCCTTAGTGATTACTGTATTGAAACATTTTTAATTATGCTTCAGAAAATTGGTTATTTAAATGATTAATACAATTGGAAAATAAATAGATTTTTACAGAATTAAATTAATTTTTGAATTAATCTAAGCAATGCATTGCGTTTTGTGAATATTCTATCATCAAAGCGCACGCCATAACGATTTTCTTATTTTGGATTAAATTTATTGATGATTTGAAGTTATAATTAAAGCATATAATATTTTGTATTAAATAAAAATAAGAACTTTATAATGCTTTAAATGTAGATGTGTTGAATGTAAATATAAACTAACCCATAGATAGTATTATTTCTAAAACAATGAATTCGTTTCATTATAATATCCAGAATATAAAATAGTATCGAAATTCAGTCAGTTTTATTTGAGTTAAGCTTTAATCGATTACTATATAAAAATAAAGCACTAGATTGATTGGCCACTGAATTTTCTCATTATTCCTGCTAAATTATTATATTAGCATTGTGTTGACATTTTGGAAATACTTCGTGCCATACAATAATTCCTTCATAGAAAATTGTTTATATTATTCATACAAGATTGGTCAATAGAATCAGCTCATTTTAGTTCTTTTATCCTTCACAAAAATAATATAATTTCACGATATGCCATAATTCTTAATCACGTTGCCATCAGTTCTGTTTATAGTTTATAAAAATAGATGGTTTCGGTTTATCTAATGATTGTAGCGAAAACAACGGCTTAAACCGTTTTGATGTTTGTGTGAAAATTCTTAAAATTTATTTAAATTTTATATTTAAAAATCGAATAAATTAAAATTTTTTCAAAACTAATAAAAATCTTATAAAAGTATTCTCATAATAAATATTTTAAAAATGGAAGATAATTAGATTTTTGAAACTTCTTTTAAAGATTTTAATAATATAAGATGAAAAATTATTTAATCATGAAATCTAATAAAAAAAATATTTAGCATATTATTCAAGTGATAAATTATCAAGTTATAAATAAAATTCTTAATAATCAAATCTTATAAATTATTATTTTTCTGTACAACAGTTTGGAGGTTTTCATTCAAAATTTCACTAAATTATAACTGTTTGGTTCGGTTTAACAAACAGCAACACTAATTGTTAACTGTTTAATTGATTTATAATGAATTTAAACTGAAAGAATGAATCAAAGATGTTATAAAACGTAATAAAACACAAAACACTAGAAAAACAAGATAGCCCTGGGGTTCTCAATATAATATGATGCACTATAAAATAGACTTCCTATTAACGTTAGAATAGTCAAAGTTTTGGCATCGACTTAATATGATCCCATTAAGTTTCCTGTAAGAAATTGGCATTTGGGCTTTACTCGCAAATCCCATCACGTATTAACATGACTTAACTGTTTGTTGGGCACTTTGTTTATACGATATGACTCGAAACTAGATTGGAAGCCACGCCACATCATAATCCCGTTGCGGTCAGTCTTTCGATAACGCACTGTTGCTCCACTGAAAAAAGATTTATTTTCATTTGTGCAACCATTAATTCTTCGGCAAAATCGCTGCTGAGGTCAGAAAAATAACACCTACATGAGTATTAACGGCTAGTATGGTTAACTGTGGCTTAACTTCTTCATATATAAACCCTGCAAAAATTGCTTCTATTCTTCAAGCAATTTCATTATTCTTATATACTAGTTGTTTCCAGATTCTATATTTTAGTTAAAATTGTTTGCTATAGTTGTTGATTCATACAAAAATTCCATATGACTTGTTCAATTTAAAAGGAAATAGTTTTAAAAAAGTTACACATTCTCTCTATAAATATTATTGCAATTAAAGTTATGGAGCTTTTATATTCATGCATTTTATTTGCAGGTAAGATTTTTATTTTTTAATGTGAACTATTATTCTAATATTCTGATGTAAATTCATGTTTATGAGATTTTAACTAAATGTCTAAATATCTAAGATTTTTAATAATTATTAAGGACAGGATATTTCGGTTTTAACCGAACAATGTTTTGTTTGTTAAAAGTTCGGTTAAGGTAAATATAAACATAT
>JAQGAW010002339.1:0-15518 GCA_034698025.1 Phthiracarus crinitus | reverse complement strand
CTAAATCCGGTGAGTTTAGACCCCCCCTTGAATTTTGAAAAAAGTCGAAATGAGACCCCCCCTGACCATCATTCTTTGGGACACCCTGATTATTGGCATACACTTTCAATTACTTTAAATTTGTACCCATAAAATTCATATGGAAAAGATTATGGATTTTACTATGTCTGTCCGTCCGTATGTCTTTATATTTATTCAAGGATTCTATCTATTATTTATCTTAATTAAGGGATTTAATATCTAACTAACATTGACAGTGACATAAAACTTGTATAATTGTTCTAGAATTTTGATTTAAACTATTAGAAAGTAAACTCCCAGTGAATGTGCGGTGAATTGTTTTATTTCTAATTTCTAAATGCATACATCTGTTTAAGTTCGAATAACTTTAATAACTTTTCACAATAAGTTTTGTATCAAAATAAATAAGATCGCAATACAGAGAATAAGTTTTAAACTTATTACACATAAACTTATACAATATTTTGAAAAAAAATTTAATAAAATATAGGTATTATCTTAGTCTACATTAAATTTTGTGTTTTACTGATCAGTGACCAATAAATATTTAGCAAAATTGTGTCCATTAAACATAATTGTTGAAACAAAAAAGTAAATTCGAAAATTAATATTAACATATTAGACTAACTAACGTTAATATGATTAAAGTTAACTGCAGTCGATTTCAAACAAAACCACAGTAAATCAAAGTTAGTAATGCCGCCAGTTTATGGATTTAGTATATATTTTAATAGTATCCATGCAATTGTAAATTAATGACTAGAAAAAAAAGTTAAAAATATTTCAATTAAACAGCATACTGAATAATTATTATTAAAATTTTTTAAAAAATAAGCATTTAGTTTTATAGAGAAAAATGATTAATAAAAACAGCAATAATTATCTGACGCACACATTGAACACAAGCGTTAGAAACTGTTCGTAAGAGATATTAATCCAACCATCCATATCGCTGTCGTGATATCTGAACGCATTGGTCAATGTCTGCAACTGTACCGACAACTGAATAAAGTCATCAAAATTAACGCTTCCTTTAGCGTCGCGATCAAACTTTCTCATCAATACGTCGTAAAACTGGTCCGACAAACGGTAACCAAACGCAATCAACGCTTGTTTCAGTTCATTTCTGTCGATATTACCAGAATTGTCGCGATCGAACGATCGAAAGCAATTAAGCCATGAGTTGACGTATCGCCACAATTCAATAAATTCATGGTAACTAATAGTACCAGAGTTGTCGCGATCGAACATACCAATCATTAACCGAACCGTTTCGGGATTGAATGGCTTCCACGTGCCGTTACTGAGCGCTGCCTGTAATTCAGTTGCATTGATATGACCGCTGCGGTCTGTGTCTACGCGTGCGAACACCGATCGTAACCATTGTTCGTCAGCCATAGCTTAATACTAAGCAAATATTAATAATTAAATCGCGACTTAAATATATATTAAGAAATATAATTCAAATTAATTAAAACAATAATTAGAGCGGATTTAAAGTGTGACAATTTAGGATCTTTAACGTGACCTCATTTTTCATATACAGTGACGTCAGCGTTAAAGATGCTCAAAATTGTCACACTTTATAATAAATATTTTATAACAAAATTAACTAAATCTATAATATTTTTCAAGTTATAAAAAACCTATATAAATAAAACTTTCTAAAACATTTTCGTTATCGATTCTATCCTTCAACTGATTTTATAATGATTCGGGTTATATACTGCACTGTTGGCCAGTATTTGATAGTTAAGATATGATTATTACAAATAATTCAATAATGTTTATACACGTATATTTTACCGGTATTTCAACTTGAAATTTTCAAGCGTTATTCGTTGCAATAAAATGTTGCAATGAAAAGTTTTTATTATTGGTTGAGTTTGTTGTGAATTTTATTTTACATGGTTTTAGGCATACACTTTCAATTACTTTAAATTTGTACGTATAAAATTCATATTTCGAGGCCAGACATCAATAAACTGAACTTAAGTAATATGAGAATGAGTCATCGATGGTGTTTGAGCCTTTGTTTGCTGTTGTGGTAAAATTATAAGAAAAATTCAAAAAGTTTTAGCCGACGTTATGGAATTAACTATGTGTCTGTCCGTTTGTCTGTCTGTCTTTATATTTATACAAGAATTCTATCTATCATTAATCTTAATTAAGGGATTTAAAATCTTACTAACATTGTGACTAAAAACTAGTACCGGTATAAATGTTCCCGAACTTTGATTTAAACTATTAGGAAGTCAGCTCTCAGTGAATGTGCGGTGAATTGTTTTAATTATAAATTCATACATCTGTTTAAGTTAGAATATCTTTAATAACTTTTAGTTTTACAATCAAAATAAATGAGATCGCAATACAGAGAATAAGTTTTAAAATTTATTACACATAAACTTATACAATATTTCGAAAAAGAAATTTTATAAAATATAGGTAAGTCTTATCTTAGTCTACATTAGATTTTGTGTTTTACAGATCAGTGACCAATAAATATTTTAGCAAAATTGTGTCCATTAAAAATAATTGTTGAAACAAAAAGTAATTCAAAAATTAATATTAACATATTAGACTAACTAACACTAATTATGATTAATGTGTACTGCAGTCGATGTCAAACAAAACCACAGTAAACCAAAGTTAGTAAAGCCACCAGTTTATGGATTTAGTATATACTTTAATAGTATCCATGCAATTGTAAATTAATGACTATAAAAAAAGTTAAAAATATTTCGGTAAAACATACTGAAAAAATTCGTATTAAAATTTTTAAAAAATAAGCATTTAGTTTTATAGAGAAAAATGATTAATAAAAACAGCAATAATTATCTGACGCACACATTGAACACAAGCGTTAGAAACTGTTCGTAAGAGATATTAATCCAACCATCCATATCGCTGTCGTGATATCTGAACGCATTGGTCAATGTCTGCAACTGTACCGACAACTGAATAAAGTCATCAAAATTAACGCTTCCTTTAGCGTCGCGATCAAACTTTCTCATCAATACGTCGTAAAACTGGTCCGACAAACGGTAACCAAACGCAATCAACGCTTGTTTCAGTTCATTTCTGTCGATATTACCAGAATTGTCGCGATCGAACGATCGAAAGCAATTAAGCCATGAGTTGACGTATCGCCACAATTCAATAAATTCATGGTAACTAATAGTACCAGAGTTGTCGCGATCGAACATACCAATCATTAACCGAACCGTTTCGGGATTGAATGGCTTCCACGTGCCGTTACTGAGCGCTGCCTGTAATTCAGTTGCATTGATATGACCGCTGCGGTCTGTGTCTACGCGTGCGAACACCGATCGTAACCATTGTTCGTCTGCCATCGCTTAAAACTATGAAAACAGTAATAATTAAATAGTGAATTAAATTTATCACACGTTAGATAATATACCATATATTAATTAATAATAATCTATTATTATACTCAATAAATTAATAATAAATAAAAGATAACTACAAGTAATACTTTTAAAACACCGAAATACTTAATCCCTTACTTATGATTACTTGGTTTCGTTGTTGATTCTCGTCGTCGACTGATTATATGATGAATCATATTACGTGTTATACACTACAGTATATCACTATTTAGTTAAGATATTGTGTTACATCACTCAATCGTGTTTATACACGTATATTATATTTCATGTGTAGAATAATGTGATGCAATGAAAAGTTGTTGTCATTATTGGTTTAGTTTGTTGTGTATTTGTTTTTACATTGTTTTAGTCATACACTTTCATCAACTTTTAATTTTCATGCGTTAATTCATAGTTCGTGGCCAAATGTCAACAAACAAAACGACGTTTAATGCGTTATTAGTTAAGGGAAAAAAGGGTTTTTTTGTGCATTTAATGAAAATAAATATTAAATAAAATTAAATATAAATTTTGTGAATAATTTGCATGTAAGTATTTTATATTAAAATGTGTTCATCGGTTATTAATTATAATAATAGAGATAGTTTTGATAGATTTGGTGATGACTTATGTCAAGAAATACTAAGTTTTCTATCAATCAGTGATTGTTTCGCATTGCAATGCGTTAACAAACAATTCAAACGTTTAATATTTAATAAACAAAATAAACTTATTCTCACCGTTAAACAACCTCATTATGCATTAAATGATAAGAAATTTATGGTTAAAGGTATTATCAATTTCGGAATTGAAGGCGAAGATAGTATACTAAATATTGAACGTATACGTATTGAACGTATTTATAAATACTATACAAATTACGATTTATTAAATTATGTGTTGAATAAATGTGTGCATTTGAATGATATAACCATGTATTTTGAGATAACTGACCAAACTATTGACATCATTAGCAATACATGTAAACATATAAAGCATTTAACTATACTTATAAATACCGATATATCACTGGAATGTTGGCATAAACTTCGTGAATCTCTTAGTAATCTCGAAACGCTTACAGTTTATAAATCTTATATCAAAACTTTAGATATCATCAGAACGTTAATGTCATTCAGTGCTAAACTTAAATCAATAAATTCAATTAATTGCGATCGTGTTTATGCGAATCTCAATATTGTATTTAACGAATGTTTTCGGAAAAATACGCACCAATTATTGGATAACATACAATCTATTGATTATTTCCTAATACGTGGCGAAAGTTTTATAACTTTTACCGATTATTTTGCGCATCGATTAAAGTCGTTAAAAGTGGTTATTGAGCAGAAAATCAATACAATGAAATATTTGGCTGATTTTGTTAATTTAGAATATCTTAACTGCGATTTTCCCTATTCATACCACAATGATTACATCACACTATTGAAACAGATAGGACTGAAATGCACGAAATTACGTGCATTAGAAATCTACGGGTTAAACAGACCTTACTTTGAGGTATTCAACGATGGATTTAATTCACTCGAAACGTTGATAATTAAAGGTCATGGAAAAACCGAAAATATTGCTTCATTAAAAAACTGCGAGAATTTAAAACATTTGAGATTTATATACACGGATATTGAAAAGATTTCATTCAATGACATTCATTTATATTTACCACAACTAAGCTCTATTGATATTTTTAATTCGTACACTAATAATACGGAAAACACATTCAAATTGTTGCAACATTTGTCGAAATTACCGAATTTGCGTGTTTTGAAGTGCGGTAATAAAACTCAATTTAATGCGATCACAACCGATGATATCATACCATTTATCGACAATTGTTTAAGTATTAGAATAATCTATTTAAACCCTGATCTTTCAGACTCTCCTAAGAACGCAATTCGAGAGCATATTAAAAATAATAATAGAAAAATTGATGCGATGTTTTAATATATTTTTGACGTTGAGGTGTAATATGTTTGAAATAATAGTCCCGTACTGTCCTGTTAAGTGTAAGATAAATGTATAGACCTGTCCCGTCCTATTTTAGGTGATTATTAGTCCCGTACCGTAATGTCCCGAAAATAGTTAATGCTGTACGCATTCATAGCAATTATTACAGTTGATTTAAATTGAGTGTCACGATCATAGTGGGGGCCTCGAGCGGGAACAGAGGGGCACGTTTGGGAGCGCAGTTCCCTAAGTGTATAATATATCCTTAAAGTTTTATTTATCCGTATTATTGTTGTTTTTTAATAAGTTAAGTTGTTTTAAGAAAATGTTTAATATTGTTGTTTATATACCTTTTTAAGTTTTTAATATATATTTTAAATGAGTTTATGCGTCGAAAATATTTATATTGTTATATTGTTAAAACTTGTTTTCTATCACATTATACCATTAGTTTATTATTTTTAGTTCTTCATAGAAACTATTTTTTGAATTTTAAGCCATTGTTAATTATTGCTGTAAATGTGGATAAGTTTGTTGTATCAAAAAATAAAAAGTTATAATTTTTATAATTATAATAAATTACTTAAAAAGTTAAGTAGTTTTCATTAATCATTCAACAAATAAAAACGAAAATCATAATCACTAATAAAATCAGTTAAAGATCACAAACATATATTTTTATAATATACCATATATTAAATAATTTATTATTATAGTCTATAAATTAATAATAAATAAAAGATATTTACAATTAATACTTTTAAAACACCGAAATAGTTAATCCTTTACTTATGATCACACTAAAACTTTATGCTAACAAATACGCAAAAAAGTGCGTCCAGAAGTAACACGAAGTGATTTTCGTTCATAAATGTGTAATTTTATATAAATACAAAACAGTGTGTATTTACAGCAAAAACGTTAACCAATGAGAGCTAGTTTTGGTTTTTACGTCACTCACGTTTAAACAGAGGAGTGTTTCAGTCAGCAGATGACTATATTCATTTAAACGCGTGAATTCGAATGTGTTATAATGCATTATATCTATTAAGAATTTTGTATAATTATAAGGCATATTTATAAATTGTTTTGATTAATTAAATTGCATAATTTTTTTGGTTAATTAAGCATTATTTTAACTATTTCTTAATCCGTTAAAATGAATAAATTCCGAACATTTTACGCATAATTGTAAATATGTTTTCATTAATAAAAGTGCATTAAAATTTGTGATTTTTTAGGTATTATTTTAGCTTTAATTCTATTAATAAAAGTGCTTCAAATTACCGGACATTTTACGCATAATTTTAAATAGTTTTTTATTAATAAAAGTGCTTCAAATTACCGGACATTTTAGGTATTTTTTTAAATAGTTTTTTATTTAAAAAAGCGAATAACTTTACCTGACGTTTTATGCATAATTTTACATAGAATTTAATGCAAAATTCTACTGTAGTTATGCAGTATTTTACATATTTATTTATTAGTAAAAATGCGTTAAAATCTATGCATTTTTGTGCATCACTGGACGTCCTGTTCACGTAGGAATAATTGGACACAAATGTAAGCGCAAAAATCAAATATTTTATTTTTTTATGCATTATTTTGCATAACATGCGAATATTATTATAAAAATTATATTAAAGAAATAATGTATTGTGAAATACGATATCACTCTGTTTAAACATGTATTTGAGTGAATTACATAATAGTAATCTAATAATAATAATAATATTATTATAAACGATATCACATAAGAGTGTTTTATATAAAAAACAAAATCATAAACAAAATATGAATGAAAAATAAGATTACTATAAAAAACAAAATAAACAAAATTAATTAATCATAATTTCTAAACTATGATTAAAATCGCAAAACTTTAAACTTAATAAATTATATACGATATTATATTAATATTATAATGAAAAGCAAAAAAATTAAATAATTAATATTATACTTAATTATAATTATAGAGTAATATAGATAAATATTAAACTTTAGACTAATCTATTTATCATATCTTTGATTTTGGTAGTCAATTGAGTGTAATTAATTTTACAGAACATGTGTTCAATTGCGATAAACAATTCTGTTTCGTACTCTAAACCAAAAGCAAAATGAGCGACAAATAAATTGAATATACATTTGTCAATAGCTATTTTATCTTCAAAAAATAGCGAATTATCCAAATAGATTGAACCCATAAAGTTTCCACTTTTTTCAATAAAAAGTTTAAACGACTCTTCGGTTTTTGATTCGCCACAAACAAAGTTTGTAACACTTCTTTTGCTTAAAATTGGCAACGATTTTGTCGTGTAAAAAATACTATCGTATTTAAGTAGGTTTTCAATCAACATTAACGCGACAACTGTTTTAACCGAATCTATTAAAATAATTGTTAAATAAAATATTGATTTGCGTGCATAAAATCAATGTTTTAGAAATACCTGGACGATTATTAAATTGAGTTAACTCATAATTCGGGAATTCGTTTATTTTTTGCAATTTACCAAACAATTCCGAACCACAGCTCAAAAACATATCATAAAGCGTATCATATTTTGTGAAAAACTTTTTATATGTTCTCTTTGTTACTAACTTTAATCTAACAAATTGATCAAAATCTGCCTCTAAACGTAACAACGGATTAGCATTTAGTAATGATGTAAAAGATTTATATTTAGAAGATTTTTTAACTAAAGAACTTATATTAGGATTAATATTTTCATTACCATTTGTTGGCGCAAACGTTACTTTTTCAGGCGACAAACTTACATTTTTTCGAGACTTATTTTTCGAATTTAATTTAGACTTAAATGAATTTAAAATTTCTTGTGATTTTTGAAACGTATTTGGTTTTATCTTAGATCTTGAGTCATATCTCGATTTTCCTTTAGTTTGTGATTGCGATTGCGATTTCAATTGCGATTTCGGTTGAGTTTGAGACTCAACGTTAAGCTCAGACACCGAATCAGTTAGAGATTTAATTTTTGGCTGAGTTTGAGATTCAACGTTAAGCTCAGACACCGATTCAGTGAGAGATTTAATTTCTGGCTGAGTTTGAGATTCAACGTTAAGCTCAGACACCGATTCAGTTACACATTTAATTTCTGGCTGAGTTTGAGATTCAACGTTAAGCTCAGACACCGATTCAGTTAGACATTTAATTTGTGTATTAATTCTCGTTTTACTTTCAATTAGTAACTGCTCTATCGATTGAGTAGTTATTAATGGTATTTGACTATCTATCGGTTGATTAACGATTTCCTCTGCATCCAAAGTTTGCGATTGTGGTTGATCAGAGATGTTTGATGGATAACTAACTTTATAAACTTTCCCATTAAGTGTGGCAAATTCCCCATCCGTCAAATACTTTTGTCTATCGGGTAATCTTATTATGGGATAATTTTTATATTCTGGATGTTTTTTAACTTCCATTTCGTCCATTTGAACCCACTGTTGCGAACTGGGAATTATCCCTTCTTTAAATAATTCTTCCGACCTCTTAGCTATTTCGAAACCATTACGTGGGACATGAACTGGACTCGATGCTACGGTTTTAACAAAGCTGGTTGTTGGCGATTCAGTAGCGTTTTTAGCCACTTTTTTACGTGGAATAGCAATGGAACCTTCGGTTGGTTGAGTTTTTCTTTTTTCCGCTTTAATTTTCTTACCCCTCTCGGTCAAAGGTCTCTTATTTCGAAAGAGATAAGTGATTTTATTGTGAAGCATTGTAACACCATAAGTGTTGTCACAAGCAATATGTGGATAATCACGCGCCAAGTTTAACAAAATCCAGAGTAGTATATCTGAAGGCACACCATATTCAAAGTAATTTCTTAAATCAGCCGCAATTTCACGTGCAATCCGTTGATACGGTTTATCGGGTTCATTTAGTGGGTCCCATTTCTTTTTAGAATTTAAAAACTCTAGTGATATATCGGAAAGTTCCGGTTTATAGGAATATGGCATTTCTCGCTTCATAAGATATTTATTCACATCCTTAGGGTTCAATTTGAATGTTGTTTGAAAAGTTTGTTCGCTTTGCGATTGTGATTGCAGTATAGCTTTAGATAAGTTAGTTTAAGAAGATATAAAAAAAATTAAAAAATAAATAAATTTAAAAAATATTACTTATATTCGTGTCTTCAACACTTGCACCAGTGTTCTTAAAATTCTTAAATGTTTCCAAAACAAGAATTTGATGACCATAAGTCATACCAATTTCGTTTAGCGTTTTACTATTAATTCGATCGAATATTGAATCTGATATTGATTTAGCTTAAAAAAAAAGTCAAAATTTTAATGCATTATATCGATTAACGCGTTTTTTTTAAAAACCTTTAAAAGATTCGGAGTATAATGACACTAAATCGATCGAAGGTGTAACACTATTACCAGCTTCGGTAAGAAGTCTGGCAATTTTATCATATCTTTCGGACGACATTATGATTAAAAAATTTATTGAAACGAAAGCATGCAACACAAAAAAGGAAATGAACTAAAGTTATGTACTTTAACTCATTTTATATCGTAATATATAATATCGTAAACTCATTACACATTAACCTTTAAGTTTTAGTTTTTTCCTATGACTTTTAAGTTGAAAATTCTATTCATAAACTTTAATTTATGCAAAATAATGAATCACTATAACGATGTTGTTATATCACATGTTCTATGATAATCAAAATCTAATTTAAAATGTTCTCCTTTACATGTTTACGATGTAATTATGTGATTAAAAATTATAAAAGTTTGTTTTACGATCACTTAAAA
Source organism: Phthiracarus crinitus (assembly GCA_034698025.1). NCBI lineage: Eukaryota > Metazoa > Arthropoda > Arachnida > Sarcoptiformes > Phthiracaridae > Phthiracarus > Phthiracarus crinitus. The sequence continues at coordinate 5,358 of JAQGAW010002339.1, read as the reverse complement.
GCACATTGGAGTAAAAATCATACAATTAAATGTAATATAAACGGTTGTCGAAATGAATTAACCTCGTTTAATCAATGTAAAAATCATATTTGTCGAAATCATCCTAATTTTTTTAAATCAAATCAAAGAGAAAATTTTGAATGTGCTGAAAATTATGATGAGCCAAATTATGAAAATTTCTGTGAACCGAATAATTTTAATAATGATAGATTAGAAGATATTTTAAAAGAAAAATGGATAACAATGATGGCAGTGCTAAAATTTAAACATTTTTTAGCTGCCAAAAAAATTAACGATATTTTTTTAACTATACTGCCAATGATTGTCGAAATGCATGCCATTGAGAACATTCATTGTTTTGTTAGAGATTTAGAAGAAATTACTAAATCAGACAAAAAGCAAGAAAAATTTCTAATAAATAAATATGATGTTATAATTCCTCAACCGATCGGAATGGGTGTAGACAGTGAGTGCTATTACATTCCAATAAAACAATCATTGTTTAGATTGTTGTCAAATGATATCATATTTAATGAACTAACGAAACAAAAAGATCGAAATCAAACTCGTGTAATACGTAATTATAGTGACTGTTCAAACTATAAGGATTTTAAATATAACGCGAACGATATCGGTCTTGAAATTGGTATCGATGACGTAGGGATGGCTAATCCACTAGGAGGTTCAGCCCAAAGAAATAAACTAACTATGGTTTATTATACCATTTCAAATCTTGATTACAAATATCAAACCCAAATCTCTGATATTACGACCATTTTAATAGCAAAACGAAAAGATGTGGATTTTTCAAGTTTAGGATCTGTTTGCCAAAATTTTTTAATAGATATTAAAAATTTAATGAACAACGGGTTACCAGTTCGTGATCGAATATTTAAAGTCCATATAAATTCAGTGATTGGTGATAATCTAGGCATTCATCAAGTGTTAGGTTTTACCACTTGTTTTAGTAATGGTTATATATGTCGAAAATGCTACGCAACTTCAACGGATATACAGACAAAACTAAAGTTAAATGACTTTGAAAAAAGAACTTTTGAATCGTACAAAAGTGATGTGAATAGACTTCGTCAAGATAGATATCTTAACACATTGAACGGTATAGTCGGCAGTAATATATTTTCAACACATTTCAAAGATTTAGACATATTTAAAGTATCACCGGTTGACATTTTTCACGATATCAACGAAGGTGTGATTGAAATATTTGTGAAAAACTTTCTATTAAAACTGGTAAATGGTAGCAAAAACTCTAATCAGGCATTACTTAAACTAAATAGAACTATTGATAAGTTTAATTTCGGACACGGGAAAATTGCAAAATTAAGAAAAAATTGTAAAATTATTGGTACCGGTACTCAGGTTAGCTTTTTTAAAATACGTATAATTTTTCAAAAAAAATAATTTTCTTTGCTTACCGATTAAGCACATATTTAATCATTAAAAACCAAAACAATAAATTTATTAACGTAATGGCAATACATATAACACACGTGAAAAAAAGCGGATTTTGAAAAATGTTAGTTTTTAATAACATAAAAATAAGTGGATAGCACTTTTGACAAATAACTATTTCTAAACTGTCGATAGCTGATGGTAGTAATTTTATATTTTTGAGATCCAGTTCAATAATTTGAAGAATTGTTTTAATTGATGCTAAATCCATATTCTTCGTAACGAAAAGATTTCGTTTTCAATGACCATTTTTGACTAAACTCTGTACCTTTTATAAACTTTAAGATAAAACGTCACCGAATAGAAGTTAAAAGTTTATTGGCTAAACAAAAGGTGCTAAAATTTTATATTATAGTTAAATTCTTGTAATTTTAAAATTATGGTCATAACTACTATCGGCGTTTGATGCTTTTCAAACGTTAAATTATTTTTTTGAAAGGGGAAAGTGTTTAGCAATGAATTGAAACGAATTTTGATTCATAGCTATAACAGGCGCTTAGCAATGAATTAATGGATTGTTTGTTCTCTCTATTTTAAACCATAGAAAATGGATATTTTTTTGTTTTTGCCATTTGTGTGCGAGCAATGGTCTAAGAAAATACCCAACGATTTACTAAATCTCTACCTTCTACTTAGAGAAATCATTGTTTTAGTTTATAGCGATGGTATAAGTCAGCCAAGTCTTCCAAGATTGCAAAAATATGTAGAGAAATATTTATCTGATTTCAAAATTATTTTCCCTGGTGTTCGGTTGACACCAAAGATGCACTATTTATTGCATTATGTGGACGAAATTAAAAAATACGGAATACTTAAACGATTTAGTTCTGTTAAATTTGAACGTAAACATAGATGGTTTAAACGAACCATGTCTCAAATTTTTAATTTTAAAAATACACCAAAATCGCTAGCATTCAGAGAAAGTATAAATTTTTCAATTAATTTAAAGAATAAAATCTACAAAAAATATGATTTAGGTGATAATTTAAAACCGATTAATTTTGGCCATAAATTGATAAATAAAATTATTGCTAAATTAAAATTTGATAAAAAAATATTTGAAAACTTTCTGTCCAGTACATACTTAGCATATGATAGACAAATTGTCAAAGTAGGCGATTATTATCGTTACGTGAAAGATTTGCGTTCTCACAAAACTAATCGCGTTAAAATATTTGTTAAATGTATTAAGATTTTTTTTAACTCTAACGACAATTCATACTTTCTTATTGGTAAGCTTTATGAATCAAATTTTCGAAAAAAATTCTATGCTTATGAACTCGAATCAAAAGCAAAAGAATACGTGTCTTTCAAACTTAACGACATTAACTATAAAACATCGTTACGAACGTTTACTAAAAACGAAAAAAACTTTATAATCAAAGAAACCGAATTGTTTGTGCAGTAAACGAAAGGATCCATAAATAATGGATTATGTGTTAGTAGTTTGACAGCTTTGAAATCAGATAAATATTTCTCTAACACCTTTAACTAAGCATTATGTTTTACGCTTAGTTATGTAATGTAAAGTAAAATAACTTACTACTAGTATAATTAATTTAGAAAATAATATGTTAAACGCAATTATAATTATGTAATATTATACTAATTAAAATTTCATAGCTAAATAAAATGCTAACCGTATCTACAGTATAGTATTAATTATAAGATTAGATATAAACTGTAATATAGGTTTAACTGAAAAACTAAACATATAATAATAAAGTTTCTTATAATAAGTATTGGTTGGAAAATTATTTGTTTATTATTTTATTATTTTTAACTATTACTACGCTAATGGATAAATCATCATATGTTAAGATTTTTTAAATTAAACTATCAATTAATTAATGGATATTTGCTTTTCTCGCGTAATTAACCATTGTTTGATTAAAAGGTAACGGATTAATGATTAATCCTAAAATTCATATTATTTGTCATAAATTCATAATATTTGCTAACTATTAGTCAAAAACGTCACATTTAGGAATTTTTTTGAATTAACAATAGCTGATAATGATATTTTGAATTTAGTTTGATTGAGTTTGCACCGTATATATCGATAACCGTATCTATAGAATTAATTATAATATTAGTTAAAAACTGTAAAATAGGTTTAACAAAAAAACTAAACATATAATAATAAACGTTCTTGTAATAACTATTGGCTGGACAATTGGCGTTAAATTATTATTTTATTATTTTGTTATTTATAACTATTACGCTAATGAATTAATATTCATATGTTTAGATTTTTTAAATTAAACAATTTGCTTAATGGATATTTGCTATTCACGCGTAAATAACCATTGTTTAATTTTCACCACTAAAAAAATTAATAACGCTATAAAAATATGCATAATAGTGATTAATAATATTTAGTAGTTGACTAAAAACTTAAATTATTAATATTAGTATTATTATTATAATAAAGAATTGAAATATGTTTATCAACTTTGTTAAGTGATTAGTTTTGCATATATTTTGTTTAAATTTCTTATTGAATATTCTATAATAACTATAATAATGAACGTTTAATGCAATCTATAGTTTGCAATTAATAAACTGTAAATCTATAGTTATTGATATTAAGCCATTAGAAATATAACTTCATTCCTAAGATTTATGGTTATCAATAACTGTTTAAGTTTTTAATTTTTGAATGTGTTAATAATTAGATACTTAAACTTAAATGATATACTGTTAAGCAAAACTTATAAAAAGTAATACATATATATAACTAATGTATAATAATAACGCTATAAAAATATGTATTAATTTTCATACAATTTAACGAAATAAGGATTATTATATAAATTGTCTATATTTTAAGAGTTTTAGTGACTAATTCCTGTTCATCTTTTTCACATAATTAAGTGAAGCATAAGCATTAGAGTGATTAATAATTTCATAATTAGGCACATTAGTGATTAATAATATTTATTATTTGTGTAATAAATCGTTAACTATTAGATAAAAATTTAACATTTATAAAATGCTTAAATTAGACTATAAATACTATTTGAAAATGATATAATTTGATTAATAATTTAGCCTTAATATAAATAATAATAAACGTTTAATCATTATTTTACTGCAATATAAACTGTAAATCTATAGTTATTAATATTAAGTCATTAATAATTATCTTCATTCCTAATAATAATGGTTATTGATAATTGTAAAAGTTTATAATTTTTGAATTTTGCATAACTGTATTAAACTGTAAGTTATTCTAATTAATAAATATAACCCTAAATATTTTGAAAATTATTCATTTATTGTGGAGCAAACTATTATAATTTGATTTTTTAGTATTTATTATAAACGTCTCAATTTAATATATGATACTTGAACTTAAATGATTGCAGATAAGCAAAACTTATAAGCAGTAATACATTAGCATTAAAAATTAATACTTGTATAACTAAATTCATTTCTAATAAGTAATTGGAAAGTTAATTGCATTATATTTATCCAATTTCTTTTTAAACTTTAATGATTGCAAATACTTTAATATAATACGAAATCTGAATATAAATTAATAATTGAAGCTAATAATTATGAAAATATAAGTAGTTTAACATAAAAATGTTAAATTTTTATGTAAAATTTTAATTTAGTTTGCAAATAATATGTTAATACAATTAAGAAATCAATAAATTAATTAAACGAAAACAATAAGTTTATCATAGTTAAAAAATTAGTGATGAAAAAAATACCGGAAATTAATCAATAGTAAAAATATTAGTGAAGAAACTAATCACAATAAAAACAATTAAAATATAACTTTAAGAATTATTAACGCTTATTAGACAGCTCTTTTAAAAATACCTTCGCTAAGTTAGCACCCAATTCATTCAATTCTTCAAGACATGAATCTGA